>JPFM01000125.1:218252-252192 GCA_000733375.1 Paramecium sexaurelia | reverse complement strand
AAAATGAGGGAGAAATACTCATAAAAGGTTCGTTGTTTTAAAATATTTAAACATTGTTTACCGAAGTTTAATCGTATGGCGGTTGCCTAAATATCATAGATAGCAGTATAACTGTTTAATTGAATATCTAAGACTCTATCTATGACACAATATTAGGAACAGCTAAAGGTGGCATTTTTTACATATAACCAAACACTTAATATATTAATTTTAACTTAACAAATGTAACAATTATTGATGTTTATTCTAATGATGGGAATATAGTAAAAGTTAATTTAATTAATTACCAATAATAATTCTACATGTTGGGTTGTAAAATAATATAAACTTCTAAAGGATTTCTGAAATTCACATCTAAATTGCATCAAAATGCATAATATGAAACTTCTATGATCTCTATGCAATATGGATATCTAGTCATGATAGACACATTTGCTCGATTATATTTAAATATTCTTTTATATTTATCATATTAAAGCAAAATTAGTTTAACATCTGTAGAGATAGAGGATTCATTTTATTTTTAATAACCAATCATATATATAAGTTTTTCAGAAGGTATAATATTAATTAATATTTTTAGGTTAGAATAGCAAACTTTAAATACACGGACTTGTTTTGAAGAACGTTAGATTTTACAAAGATGACCCTAATTTCGATAGCATATACACTGAAATCTTAATCTAAGAGTAAACAAAACTTACACCGAATTGTAAAAATCTTTTACCATTATCACTACATGAATCATCCTTAAGGTTTTAATACTTAAGAGATTTAAATTTTGCATAAAATCCAACAATTTCAAGCTTAGTTCAAGTTATAAATATAAAAAGTCAAGATGAAATATCAGTAAAATAAACTTAATTTTCAAAAAATGAATGCATCAATTGCTAATAAGGTATCCTATTTATAAGTTTAATTGAATAATAATCATCAAATGTTTAATTCTAAAATATACGGATTATGGATAATTCATGCGGATAAAATGGTTGTCTATTTTTTTTGTAAGAAGCTTTAGAAAAAGAATAAGTCAATCTTATTTATACCATAGATTTGATGTTATGTTATAGGAATAAGGCAAATAAAGGAGGTTGTTTAGCAAGTGAAGGTGTTGGACTTAAAATTATTAATAGTATATTTAGTGAAAATATTGCTATTGAATAAGGAGGAATATTTTATTATAATGGAGATACTACAAATCTAATGTTACTAAACAATATAATTATTTCAAACAATGCTTAAGTAGGAGGTGCATTATATTTGGGAAATAATAGTTTACCAGAACTAAATAGAACCTAAAATTATTTACATAATAACACAGCTATCAAGTATGGTAATACTAGCACTACAAGACCAAGTCACTTAACTCTATTATATAAGAATATTCAATTTTTCACTTTTGAGATTTAAAGTTTAAATTAAGTGAATTCTTACTTAACTCAGGCTCCCTATTCAACAACAGAACATATTCTAAAACTTCCAAGTGGCTAAAAGCTATCTTCTTATCAATATTTTGATTTAATTAATTAAGAGTATCAAGAATTAAATATAAAGTTCCGAATAATAGCGTTAGACTCATACAATGAATAATAATATAATCTTAATAATACTAATTGTGAAATCAAAAGTGGATACAAGATTGGTGAATAAGACATTGTTTACACTAATAATTACACTAATTATAATACAAAATTATTTGATTTACAATCTTAAGATTATAATTTTGACGATTTAATTCTCTATTATGGGAGTGAGAATAAAGAATAATTATTAATTTTAAAATTAAATTGTAATAGTGTTTTGATTTCAATTTATGATGATTAATATCCGCATGCAATAATCAATTACACTTCAAATTATTACCTATATTTGTCTATTCAAACATACCCATGTTAATTAGGAGAATATCGAAATGTAACCGATAATTCTTGTCATTTATGTGATATTGAAATGAAGTAATATTCAGTAATTTAAAATGCTACATTTTGTAAACAAATGAATGAAGCCAATACAAAATCAATTAAACCTGCTTAACTTTAATTAAAACCTAATTACTGGAGGCCTTTTATAGATAGTGAAGTTATTGAATATTGTTCAAATAAAGTTGAAAATTGCTTAGGAGGTTGGAAATAAGGAGATTAAACATGTTTATAAGGATAGCTAGGGGCTTGTTGTGAATCTTGTGATTATTACAATATAAAAGGAAATGGTCATTATAGTTTTTAGAAATTATACTCGTGTCAAAAATGTGAAAATGAAGGTTCTTAAACTGCGTATATATTGCTAATTACTTTTTGGTAAAGCATTATTTATTATATTTAGGAATTTATTTTCAATTTATTTAACTACTTAAGGAGTATCAAACATGATCATGGAATTATAAAGTAACAAAGTTGGAACAAGGTAATTATTAATTAATAATAACAAATAAACAGGTCCAATTATTAAAATGTTCATGAATTATTTGTAGATATTGTCTATCATCTTAAATTTTAATGTTGAGTTACCTTAATAATTTAAAGACTCTTTCAATTTAGTTGGCAATTCATAAACGATGCTATTAATATCAACTGATTGCTTATTAGCTCAAAACTTTGAAAATGGACTCATTTATGTGAAAATATTTTTTTCTATTATTTGCCCGTTCTTATATGGGCTAATCTATCTACTTGGATATTCTATATTAAAAATTTTTGATAAAATAATTTTTAATCAAGTAGTAATTACAACATGTATCTTATATTTATTTTGTTATTTCTAAATACAAGTAATTTAATTACTAATATCATCATTGTCATTCAGAACTTTATCAGAAATAAGATGGATATAGGCAGATTTATCATATTAATTTGATACTGGTTTGCATTAATAATGGATTCCTTATCTTATATTACTTATTATTGTTATAGGAGGTGTGGTGCCTTGTATTTTGATCATTTGTTTAATTATTAATAAAGAATAACTTCAAAGGTTTGATGTTAGAAGATAATGGGGATATATGTTTTTAGAATATTAGCCTAAAGCATATTATTGGGAATCCATAAGAATTATCAATAGAGAAATGGTAATTATCGTTATTACTTTTTTTTAAGATAATTTAGCCATTAAATGTGCGTTATTATTTTTAATAATTTTTGCATATTTTAATATAAGTTATATTGTAACTCCATTTTAAACTAAGATGTTTAATCTATTAGAATAAAAAAGTACCTTATTTTGCATCTTTACCCTATTAGCAGTTTTCTCAATCTCTTAATCAAATTAATTATTTATTATCTTAATACTGATGATACTAATACCAAACTTATATTTAGTTTAATATTTTTTAGTAACTTTAATTAAAGGTTATCTAAATTCATATGAAGCCATAATTGACAAAATCAAAGAATTTCTCAAAGAGAGATTTAAAAGGAGATTAAAATATAATTAGAGTTGGAGGAAATGGTTGGAAATTAAAGGGCAAAGAAGATAGATTGTAAAGCAAAGATTTAGAGCAATAAAAAAATATTTATACAGTACAAAGGAATCTTTCCAAGAAATCGAAAAATAAAAAAGTAATTAACAAATTATTGAATTTAGATTAAAAAATCACCTTATACAATGACTAATATAATATGATGATATTTAAGACTTAACAAATATCGTCAAATAACATGGAAAACAGCCAATTTAATGATCATCAAAACAAGTTAATATGATGAATTATGGATTGAAAACAAAAAAAATTTATATTTTATATTTTATTTTTTATTTCTATTTTATATAATAGTATTATAATTATATTTTAATTTTAAAGAATTAAGGAAAATACTTTATAATTATATTAAATGATTAAGGTTTGTAAATTAAAACATAATCGAATATATTTATTGATTAATATATCAGAAAATAGTAGAGAAGAATAATAAAAGAAATGAAATAATTTAGTCAAAAACAAAAGGAGATCATTGAATAGGAAAAATTATCAAAATGCGTTCACTTTAGGTTTTATCTTGTGATGAGAAGAGAATCAAATTCAATAGATTAACATGTATAAAGATAAAATAATTTTTTATCAAAATTGACAGTTTAGAGTGATGGAAGATGTTAAAAAATTGTACACTAAAAGTTAATCGCAAAAGGAAGACTTCAATAACTTTTTTTAAAGAAGAAACGGATATAACTTAAAATCTTAAATATCAAAAAAATGTGCCAGAAAAAACTAATTTTTTTTCTCCTTAAATTGTTTAAATACTTAATTAAGTGAAAAATAAACTATCAAAATATGTATAAAAGGAACTTATTTTAGATTTAATTAAATATATAGATTCATAATATTTTTCAATTTCATGAATAAATTGCTTGATTAAATATTTCGGATAAGGAGAAAAGAAGGTGTTGAGTTTTCAGAATTAGATTATCATTTAATATAGAAATCAAATTAATTGAAATGAATTTATTGATAGAATTCTATTAAAAGATTATATTGGTTACTATTTTTTGATATTCAAACTTAGTAATAATAATTTTGATATAATTATTTATTATAATAAAATTTATTAATAGAAAATGTCAGAAGACGATTAAGTTTTAAATAAGATGGAATACCACACCTACAAAATTATTAAATAATAAAATGATAAGCTCAAAAATGATATCTAATAAAACTCTGATGAAATTGCCAGATTGAATAATGAATTTATTAATGCTACATATTAAAATACAGAATTAATCAAGGAATTAGACAATCAATAAAAAGTATATGAAATGTAATTTTAGGAAATAAATGACTTAACAAAAGAGATTTAAAATATCGAAATTAGTAATGATTCTAAGATTTATGATTTGAAGGATTAGTTAAGAAAATTTGAGTAAAGATATCACTCTTAAGAAAAAAAGAATGAAATTTAAGTTGCTTAGTAAAATATAAGAGAACCAAATCGTTATTTTTTGGATGTATATAAAATTATATTGTAGGTCACATAAAATAATGATGGCTTAATTATTGGAACAATGGTATTTGACTAAAAATTTACAATATATAATTTGGTCACTAATTTTGAATAAAATTGGTTGAATGTTATATGTTATTTGGAATTTAATGACATTTCTCATATAATAAAACAGTAAATTGAATTGAAGCAGGATACTAAATAATAACTTACAACTGTTATTACCTAGAGTGAAGTTATTTTATAAATTGGATGAGCAGATTTGAAATAATAGTTTTTAATATTGGTTACGAGATATATTGTAAATTATAATATTATAATATTTAAAAATAAATCATGACTTCTAATATCATATTTCTTCTATTAAAAATTCTGGTTGTTTTGGTGCTAAAAAATAATTATTTATTGAGAACTCAAGTATTTACAAAATATTACCATAATGAGTTTAGTTGACAATACATCTAACATAATGATGATAAAAGGATGCAGATTTAAAACAATAGATTTGAGAAGGAATTTAAAGAATATTAGAAAATTAGAATAATCGATATTTATATGTTCAAATAAATTTGATGATTTTAATATTTAAAAATACAAAATTTGTGATAAAAAAACAATGAGTTTATAAGAATAGCTCCTTAATGTAATCCATGGTGTGTTCTCTCCAGATAATGCCACCAGATAAAAGGCAGAAGAATTACTGGCCCAATATAGAGATTCTTAACCAAATGAATTTGTCACTGCAATGCTTCATCTCTGTAGACATGAAGAATTAAAAATAAGATAGTTTGCTCCAGTTTATTTAAGAAACTCATTAAGTAACTACTCACCAAAAAGTCATAAAAATGTATGGAGCCTTCTCACCCAAGAAACTTAAGAAATCGTAAAAGTGTCTTTATTCTAATTATTGGAACTTGAAAACAGTTCAAACGTGAGAAGCTAATTGTGTGATACTATCGGAGAAATTGGAGGATCACTATTTGAAGATGAAACAAAAAATTTATGGCCTAATCTTTTGTAAACTTTATGGTAATTGTTCTTGTCCCCAAAAAATGACTTGATTGAATGTGGATTCAAGATTTTAGCCAACCTTTTTACTTACGCCATAGATCTTTTCAATAAACATTAAGCTGATCTCCATACATTATTCATCTAAGGACTTGCTAGTCCAGATTAAAAAATAAAAACTGCTACAATATAAGCTATAGGCAATTATGTAACAACATCTGAACCTAAACAATATAGAGCATTCTAAGATCTCATTCCTAATCTTATGTAATCTGCTCTGGCTGTTACAATCCAAGATTAAAGTTTAGGTGAAGACATTATGGAAACTTTCTCTGATATTGTGGATGCTGAACCAAAATTCTTTAGAAAACAAATAAATGTATTTTTCAATGGAATTGCGGCAATTTTTAGAGAATCTTAAATTGAATAAGGTTTGAAGAGAATCGGAACAGAAACACTTATCAGTTTGGCTGAAAAATTCCCAAGAGTTTTCAAATAAGATAAATAATATTTGAGTCAATTAGTAGAAATGATCTTCTTCCATATGATCTAAATCAGCGAAACAGTAAGTGAAGAATGGAAGAAACCAGCTGAAGGTTTCAATGATGATATCTAATAAGATGAAGATTGTGAAACAACAAGATTTGGTATGTCTTCAATTGATAGACTAATCGAATCCATAGGTGATAAGGAAATGCTACCAGTATTGAGCCCAATTGTTAATTAATTATTACAACATCAAGATTGGAGATATAAATATGCTGCAATATTAGCATTATCATAGGTAGGAGAATACATTGAAGAAGTAGCAGAAGTGAAACCAATTATTGATTTGGTTTCACCTATGTTGAGTGATTCCAATCCAATGATTAGATATGCAGTTTGTCATGCAATTGGTCAAATAGCTGACGATATGAAGCCAAAATTCTAAGAGAGTTATTTACATCTGATTGTTCCATAATTCTTAACTAGATTGTAAGTTGAAGAGGTTCCAAGAGTGACATCACACATTTTAGCTGCTTTAACTAATTTTGTTGAAGGAACAGAAAAAGGAATTGAATCATACTTATAAAATCTTATACAGTTGACAATTTAATATTTGAACAATGGTATATCAATTGTAAAGGAGAATGCAATGAGTGCTTTAGCTGCTACAGCTGAATCTAGCAAATAATAATTCTTACCTTATGTAAATGAGATTGTTCCAATATTGTTCTAAGTTTTCCAAAATCATTAAAACAAAGAATATAGATAATTAAAAGGATAGACAATAGAAACAATAACATTAATTGCTTCAGCTGTTGGTTAAGTTGCATTTTAGCAATTTTTAGCAGAAACAGTTAGAATATTGATTTAGGTGTAAACAAGTTAATTGGAAGCTGTTGATCCTTAGAAATCATATGTTCTTTCTGGATGGTAAAGATTGGCATTAGTATGTCCATAATAAATAGCTGTATACTTACCAGAGATCATCCCATCATTATTCTAATTAGTTTAATAAGTATTCAAAGTACATACAGGAAGTGGAGATGAAGAATTCCATACATATGACAATGAAGAGGCAGAAGTTGCTATTCATATGTTATCTGTTTTTATTGAAGAGTTGAAAGAATCTTTCTTCCCATACTTTGATTCTTGTACTTAATTGATAGTTCCACTTTGTAATTTCAATACAGATGAAAATATAAGAAGTGCTGCTTGTAAATGTTTAGTAAGCTTAATCGAAAATGTAAAAGCAACTAATAATGTTTAATAATTAGTTTAAGGAGCAAAATATTTCTTAGGTATTATCCTAGAAGCAGCTCAAAAGGAGTTTGACCCTATGGTAATTATTGAGCAAGTTGATTGTATCAAAGAAATCATTGATATAGTTGGATAACCATTCATGACAACTGAGGAAGTTACTTAACTATCAGATAAAGTATTCAAATTGTTATTGGAATCAGACAAAAGAAAGGCTGAGAATGAGAAAATGTCAAAAGAAGAAGATGTTGATGAAGATGAAAAAACAGTAATTAAAGAAGAAACCGAAACTGAGGAAGAACTTCATGTAAAAATTGCAGAATGTATTGGATCAATCTTCAAGACTCATAAAGATTAAGTCTAACCATTATATGAGGTAATTTGCAATCAAATTTTACCCAAAGTGTTAGACCCAACTTAATCTGCCAAAATGCATTAATTTGGTATCTTCCTTATTGATGATATGGTTGAATTTTTGGGATATCCATATGTTTAAGCTAAATTGAATGATTTTGCTTAAGCTTTGACAATCTATGCTGTTGACAAAGTATATTTTGTAAGATAAGCTGCTGTTTATGGAATAGGAATTATGGCTCTCAATACACCAGAAGTATTCATTTTTTTTTATTTTAGTAATTATACCTGAATGTTGCTCCCATTTTATCTAAAGCACTTGTAGATTCCTTAAAAGTTGAGAAGAATCAAGATGACACTGAAAAATAACATGGACATGCCAGAGATAATTCAATTGCAGCCTTAGGAAAAATCATTAAATATTAATCTAAATCTTTAGGAGCCGATCTTCTCTAAGGAATTCAAACATGGTTACATCTATTACCTCTTAAGTATGATAAACCAGAAGCTCGTATTCAACATGAATTATTGGCAGATTTTGTGATTGCTGATTGTAATTAATTAATTAATGGAAAACCAGAAAATGCTTTACAAGTATTCTATTTTATTAAATTTTAGATTCTCAAAGTTTTTGCTAATTCTTATAAAACTAAGAGATCTAGTGAAACTATTGATCAAAAAATTGCAAGTGCTTTGAAAATATTTGAACAATCATAAGGATAAAATGTTTAAGCTATATTTGGTATGTTAAGTCAAGAAGAATAAAAGAAACTCTTAGAAGTATCAAAATGATCAGTATTGTGTATTCTAACTTATAAAATAAAATTTATCAAAAAACATACTAAATCATAGATTTACATTCTAAATCATATATTATTTTATTCCTATCTATAGTTTTATGAAACTAATTTTTCTTTAGAGAATACTATGATTATTGTATTTCCCTTTATAACTGTTTATCTTAATAAGTATTTATCTTAACAACTATTTATCATGCCTTCATAGTAATAACTTCATTAATAAAATTTTCACTTTTGAATTCTACATTATTGCAGAAAGATTATTGTGAGTGAGCATTTTCTAGTATCTTTTTGATCAAAAAATACAATTTAATTTAAAATTCATCCAATTCTTGCCTAAATATATCTAAATACTTTTTATGTTTTTTACTAAATATATTGATTAGTTTTATTCAAAGTATAATTAGAATTACGAATACTAACACCATTCATAAACATAGATCTTATATCTATATTGATCTTAAGATGTTAAAGTTAATACTGTCTATACTAGATTGAATATGTTTAATTATATTTGAAAAGCTACAGAAAAAAATAACTCTATAAAAAAATATAAATATTTTCTCTTTTATTTAATGATTTATTAATCCAAAACTAAAGTATTATTAAAATCTTTAAAAAAGCACAATTTAACTTATTTAAAACTATCTTTCTCAAAAAGAGATTTGTAATAACACTGTTTATATTATTTAAATTACTCAATAAGTAAAGAGTTTCATTTTTTTACTTCAATTAATTAATGTACGTAATTGTAAAAATAGAAATTAATATTCTCAATATTATTTAATAGTTTTACTTTGGGTTTTTTATTCTTCAAGAAAAACATTAAAATTAGAGAAAAATTTTGAATTACAGTGGATATTTATTCTTATTTTAGTGATAGTTTATCAATCTCAATCTAATTAGATCATAAAATTTGGTATCTTACACTTAGAGTTTAGCCTAATAGTTTGAAAATTAAATAAAGTTTGTCTCAGGATATTATAAAAATAGTAATGTAAATCTTCTAAATTTGCCAATAACAATCCCTATTTTATAAAAAGCACCATAAATCTTAGATCTCTGTATTTCCAATTTCAATATGTTATTAATTATTTAAATTCTAAATTATTGTTTCGTTCATTAATTATTTATCCATTTTATGTATAAATAATTATAATTATAATACCAACATATTTTATAAAGATATTTGTATTTTTACTCCTTTATCTATAATTGAAAATCAAGAGGGAATATAGAGGTTGAATAACAAAGTATGGAGCATGCCTTTATTTATATAAGGTATATCTTACTTTTATATATTCAATTCCTTGTTGAATTATCATTTTAATTTAAAATAGTATAAATTTCTATTTGATCTCTTTTAATAGGTCTTCAACATTATACATAAAAATTTTATAAATATAAAAAAAAAAAATCAAAGTTTCTAAAATATTTATTACCAAAGGATTCGAGATGCTGGTCTACTCTTTTCTCCCAAGTTTATAGTATTGGCCCGAGATCGTGTATTATCTTCAATTTTAGATATTTTTTCTGTGCTATTTATACTTTTTACAGTAGATAACATTTTTGTTTTTGTGGGAGCTGATATAGATCTTGCTCTACTTTCAGGTTTTTCATCTGGAGCAGCAATTACTCTTTTGATTTTTTTAACAGAAAATAAAGGAGCTTCGGGTGTTAAATTAATCAATTCAAAATTTTGTTTCTTTTATATTCTTTTGTTTTATTAAACAATAAAATCTTCTCTACTTATTTTGGTTTATGGAGAAGAATCTCTTTCAGGAGAAGCCTCTTATAATTCTAATCTTCTTTGCTTTAATTGATTTATTTTCTTCAAAATAAGTTAATCCTTTAAATGTTGAGTGTCTATGCTTTAATGCAAATAATCTTGCTTTTTTAAATCAATGTAAATGGATTCAGGTATTAAGAGTATTTTACTATAGTGAACATTACTTTTGGCAGTTGTTTGATAAGGTTTTTCAAGCAAAGCCTCGATTTCCTAAAATTAATACAATAACATACCCCAACCAAAGAACCTGCAGACATTATTAATAGAGTTCTACTTTTTGCCATATAAGTGGAAGCTTACATTGAATTTTAAAATTTTTTCTTTTCGATTTAAGTTTCTTCCAATCTTACCTCTCCTTCTAATATATAATAAACATGACTTGGTTTTTAATTCTATGTAAATAGTATTTAATTCAAATGATAAGATGTGAAAATTACTTTATCTAAATGAAGTTTAATCCATTTTCTAATAAATTAGTCAAAAATTAATCACATAGGAGTGTCAGGAAATATTTAACAAAGTAGATGCTATTTTTGACGATGCTCATAAGATTCTATTTTATTTTTTAATAATTGCAAGGCTCCCTAGTGATTTCTGTGCAGTCTCATTATAAAAAAAAATATATTAATTTTTTTTAATAACAAATTAATTTATGAGTTGCTAAAATCAAATTATTTTATAATTAATCTATTAAAATGCAATTTAAATATAGGTTAGTATACCTATATAATTTTGAATAATTATGAGATTAAATTAGTTTTATTAAATAAAACTCTGATTTTTATTCAATTAATCATTTCTGTATTTATGTGGTATTGTTTCAAACTAAAAAGAGGGATATATTGCTACTACTAAATAATTTATGAGTTATAAATAAATAATTAGCGCTTAATATTATTTAATTCGATTAATTAAAAAAAGAAAATAATTAATCACACAGAAAGAATGTTTTTGAGAGAATATTTTGTTAAAAATTGATATTATTTTTTTAAAAAACTTTAATTCTTTCTTCATTTTTTAAAAATTGAAAATAGTAAATTTAATTAATTCCTTTTACCTAAGTCATTTTTGATCTAATAAAAAACCAAATACGACAATTACTCTAAGAATTAATTAATAAAAGATTTTATGAATAGATATATATGAATAAGCATTTAAATATTATATAATATGATAGTATTAAAATAATACTAATATTTTAGATATAGGTTTTTAAAATAATTTATTAATTGGTAACTTATTTCATCTCAATCATGATTATTTACAAAAATATCAATTGTTTTTAAATATAAATAATTCAATAAATTAGAGTATAAAGATGATTTATAGGCTCAATTGAAAGATTATAAAAAAAAAGAATAAATACATATCGATAATTATTTTATTTTCATTAATATAATTTATATAATGGGAGGTGGTTCTAGTAAAGAAAATGAAGACCAAGTTAAATTGGATCAATATTTATAAAGTGCAGAATATCAATAAAAACTAAATGCTGTTTATTCTAGATAGTAGAATTAATAATAAGCACTTCATGTTCCATAATAAGTGGATGATGATGATGATGATTATATTAATCATGGATATCAAGGAGTTTAAATAAACCATTAACCAAAAATAGCTAACATATAGTCAACTACTCTAAGTGCTTAAAAAAATGATGTCTATATTAATAAATCATCATTTAAATTTGTAAGAAAATAATAATAATCTCTAGATATAAATAGGTGAGGCAACTTATCAATTAGCATTTTAATTTTCTTGTCCAAATTAAACTCAGATCGATGTTTGGTTAATGGGTTAAGAAAATTAGAAAACAGGGGTAGTAACTTCTCTTTATGGGAACATTTAACAATAACAATAGATGTAGGGATTCTAAGTTTAACAGGGATAAAACCAAGAATTTTAATCAAATAAAGTTGTTGTAGATTTAAAGTTAGTTAACGTATAATCCTTAAAACAATATTAAATGAAGTAAGATGAATACTCTTTTCCTTTGATTGTAAAAATTGTAATAAAATTTGATAAATTATAAAGTCAAAATTAAACATGGATCACTCATTTACATATTATTGTATTATGGAAAAGGTTTCAACACAATTAGTTGCACATTGCACATTAAGTAAATTAAGAGTAATAATATTGAATTACATTTATAAAGGTACAAGGACAAGAATTCGTTACTAGAGATGTATATGGAATGGATGATAGTGTTTTAGGAAAGAAAAATGATAGGTGATGAAGATTATTTAATATTAGTGAAAAAGAACCTTGCAGAATATGTTTAACAAATATTATTGACACCATGATAGAACCTTGTTAACATGTGGTTCTTTGTTAGGAATGCTGTTAAAATTTAAGATTGACAGGTTAAAGATGTCCTATTTGCAGATCAGGTAGATAAAATTTATTTTGTAGAGATTAAAGAGTTTATCATTATTACAAGAGGAAATTGAAATATTATAAATATTTTTATTTTAAAATGACTGAATTTAAAGAAGTATATTCTTTTTTTTAATTTAGGATAAATATTTTAGTAAATCAGTTGATTCAGAGGATTCAGGTGACAAATTAAGAAAGAAAATCTAAAAACATAAATAATTAAATGGAGTTTCAACTTCTTCCAAAATTCGAGAAATGTTTAAAAAGCAATAATTTAAGGAGATTGTGAATTGGGCTGAGAAAAACTCTTTTAACATAAACATTCATGAATATGATGAGATTAAGGTGAATTCACAAACTTTGAAATTAGGCCAAAATGCATTGATTAAAAATGCAAACAATCCATCTGAAGATTATGTTGGAAAAATCTTGAGAATAATTGCAATTAATGAAAATAAATCATCAAAACTTATTTGTCTATGTGAAGTTAGATGGTATTTGAATTAATTAACAACAGGTTTTATCGAAAAAGCGAAGTAATTAAATTGAGACCCTAAGCCAAAGCTTGGATTTCAAACAGTGAAGTTTTTAGTACTAATTGTACAGACTATATTTTGGCTTCAGCAATCTTATCTCCATGCATAATCTACTCTTTAGAAGAATATGAAAGTGCATAAACTCTGGATAAGTGTACATTCTTTACAAGATTAGGATGGATACCAAGTAAAAATAGATTTGAAGGTTATAAATAATTACAGAACAGCTGCACTTGTAAACAACCACTAAATCCTGATTTACCTTCCATCTAGGTATTCATTAACTGATCTTTAGTGTGATAAATGTTAGAAATGGTACCATATGAACTGTGTTGGAGTAACAAAAGGAGATTATGATAAAAAAGATTACATCTGCGGATGTTGTAGATGATATATAATTAAAAAAAACTCAAAATTTCTAAGAAATTCATTCTCTTATTATTCAAATAAATTTATGTTACAATTATGTCCAATGATAATGGTTTCCTTTTTCTAAATTTTATAAACAAAAAATATTTTAGAATAGCTTTTCCTTGTAGAAAATATATAAATATTATTTTATTTGATTATATTATATTATAGAGTTTGTTAAAGAGAGAATAAAGTTAATTTAATTTTGTTATTTGAAGTACTACTTTATCAAGATACTTTTTATTTTTCTAAAATAGAGTATTAATTAAAACTATCTAATGATTGTATTTATTAGATTTATATCTTTAATTTATTATCATAGACTTTTTGTGAGATTATCCTTTTTTTATTGTTTAGTATTGAAAATTTGATTATTAAAAAAGTAAACATCCTATTATATATAATTATTCCTCTTAATATGGAGTAATTTCATACTTCTTAATGTAAGAACTGTATTTCTTTTACTTAGTATATGTATTAATAACATTCATTAGTTTTTGTATTGATTGTTTTTAATAAATACATATCATATCAGTTAGAATTATATAGTGAATAAAACAACATAAAGAAATTTCAATATAATTATTAAGTATTATAGGAATAATCATGGTGAACAATCTGAGGAAACTTTAAGAAACATGTTTATTATTTCTTAATATGTTTTATCAGTTACTTCGTTTTTTAATTGTTATAAATAATACAAACCATTTTACTTGTTTAATTTGTTTCCTTTTAATATTTTTTTTCTTAAAGAAAACACTTTTCGAGGATATAAATAATTTTCTAAATCTTTGCATGATTTAGTTTTATTAAATGATAATTATTCCAATTGATCCTAAACAAACTAATATGATTTGTAAAGTAAGGTAATTTATTTACTCATAAATAAACTAGCATAATATGGCATCTATTATGTTCTATAACTTTTAGAGAATATTTTATTAATGGCAATTGCTTATATTTGTTAAATAGGATAAAACAAGATATAAGTATATGCGTATAGGGAAATACAAATAAATAAGAACAGGCCCAGTAAAATAGAAATATGAAACCAAAGTTAATTTAATAAGCTTTGTTCAAGTTCTTCTTGAAAACGCGAATAAAACTAAAAGTACTCCTAACTACTTAATAACCTAGAAATTACATTGATTCTTACATAACAAGCTTCATCTAATATCCAGGAATTTCTTAGATTCCAATTATCATTTCTTATTAATATAAGCTATTATAGAGACAATTCAAATTTGGCGAATGCTTCCTCAAATAAGGACAAGTGGATTAATTATATGATTATTGGTTGTTCATCTTTTCCCAATCACTTTAATTGAATCCTGTAATGGATTAATTAAAAATATATAACGGAAGTTAATCGACTGTGACTTAGTATGGATGCATAATCATAATCCCTGATGATGAAATAAGATATATGATTTAAAATCCAAATTCTTAAGACTTCAATATTTAAACTATTTCTGCTCCTAAGAAATTTGTTCCCACTCCTCCAATCAATTCAAGATTTTCATCAACGATTGGAAGCACTAATGATAATCCAATTTTTTTATCAGTGAATACTATAATTAATATTTTTATAAAAATTTACATAAATAGGGTTTAGTAAATGATTTTTAATATTCATTATAAACCTTTTTACTATCGAAATTACGTCTGACTTCGATAAACCAATCTCGTTTCTCAGGGTCATAAGCATAAATTCCATTCCCTCTATTAAGACATGGATAAACAGCATTTGTTTTTTCCTTTATTATGTATGAATATAAAAATGATTGGCTTAATAAATTTCCCTAATAAAGAATAGATGCGTAGGTTTGTGTTTGCTCCTAAATCTTCATACCTAAAAGCTCATCAAAACTTAAAGGATCCTAAAAAGCACTTATATTTGAGTAGCACATAAAAGAATATGAGATATCAGAGCTACCATAACCTTTAATTATTCTAATAGGATCAGGTATCTTATTTATGCCTCCATAGAGCATCTAAAAATCTTCATTTAATTCTAAAGAGTGCTTTTTTACTTAATTTTTTGTCATATGATACAATCTATGAAAGGAAACTAGACTATTTCCATCTAATATATATTTGTGAATTCAAGTTACTTAAATAAAAAATTCTATCAAAATATCCCTCATATGATCGAATAGTCTTATCTTATATTTTACTTGAGTTTTTTTCAAATATTTTATTTGAAATCAATGAAAAATACTATTTTAACAAGGAATAGTGAATTAAATTTACTGAAAGAACGTAAGACACTATCACTATGATAATTAATGATAGCAAAATTATCAATTATGTTCTCAATTTCAAATCCTTCATGCAGGAAGTTAACAATCCTCTTTATTTTTACATTTTACTAATTAAAACAAATTATATTTGTTTTTACAGATAAAATATTGTCAGATTACTGTTAATACAAAAATTTATTTAAATGAAAACCATTATTATTATAAGAATATATTACAATATTCAATCTTATAATCTTATTTCTATTAATAAACAAAAGTTTTTTAGCAAATTAAATTAGTTTTAATTAATTCTGCTGTTAAAATCAATGAAGCAGAATTTATTATATAATACATACAAATATCTTCTTACAATAGATAAATAAGCTTTTAATTAATACAATCCTTTCAATATTAATACTATAATAATTAAATTTTTATGGCTCCATAATTATTTTTTTTAAGGCAAACTAATTTAAAGGAATATTTATCCTTTAATTATTGTAATAATTAAGTTTTGGGTTTCTCAAGTATTATAATTTTATCCAAATATATTTTTGGACTTAGAGATAAAATCGAATTTCTATTGACACATTTAATTTTATAATAATTTTGTTTTTTTTATCAGATGAATATTTAGAAATTTGACATAAATTTTTTATCATTTATTTTGCAACAAGATTCTAAATTATAAAATATTATAGCCATTTTAAGGAATACAAATGATATATTTTTGTAAATATCCTTTTTTAAAAAATGTGGCTTTAATCTAATACAATTTGTTTTAAAATAAAATTAAAGTAATTTTTTACTAGTAAAAACAAAACTTCCTTTAATAATTATATTTGTTATTAGTATCTAGATTGAGTTATATCTTAATCATTTTACATATATATAATTAAATGTCTAACTATGTTTTGATTTATAGATTGATTGTTTTTTATCAAAATAATTTTAAGGAAACAACTTTAGACAGGATTAGAGGGAAAATGTAAGAACTTCACAAATGATACTATAAAGTAAAATTTATAAAAATTCTGTTATGAAATGAATTGATTATGAGTATATTAAAGAAAAAATTTAATTTGAGAAACATTATTTAAAGAAATAAGAAATTCTAATATATGAATCAAGACACATCAAGTGAAAGTTTGAAAGCTTCATTGTTAAATGAAGTTAATGAGGATTAAAGCAAAGTAATAACAAAGTCAAGACGAAATAGGGCAGGTATAATATCTCAATTGTTTTTTGCATGGGTTTATGGTACAATAGATGTAATATTGAAATATAAATGTAGATTGCTTCTAAAGTGACATTAGAGAATCATATGATAGAGGATCTTAAATTCGAGGATACAAGTGAGCAATTATATTAGAAATTCATGAAGAAATTTGAAGAAAGAAAAAATAAGAAAAATGGATTAATCTTTTCTTTAATTGATGTGTCATTAGGATAATGTATTTTTGTGGCCATAATTATGTTATTTAATGTTGGAGCATCATTATTGAATCCATTATTAATAAAATGGACAATACAATATTTAATGGAAGATGAAAAAGAAACTAAGGATGGTATTATTCTGATTGTTAGTATTATCGGAGTAAGAATAATATCAGTCATTTGTTAGCAGCATACATTTTATTAAATAGTATTTATAAATATAGATTATTTTAGAGATAAGTGGGTTATGATTGGATGAGCATATTATCTATGGCATTATTAGGGAAAAGCATGAATGTTTCATATTAGAGTAATAAAGAACACACAAGTGGACAAGTTTTAAATTATATGTAGGTGGATGCAATGAAATTATAGTGGTTTGGCTGGTATATGTCACAAGTTATGTTGATGCCTTTATAGATAGGAGTTTCAATTTATTTGATGTTTAAATTTATTGGAGTAGCCTTTCTTGGAGGATTAGGAGTAATCTTATTGACAGCACTCTTTAATATTCTTGTTGGTAAAAAAATGATGCAATATTAAATTCAAATGATGAAAGAAAAAGACAAGAGAACTAATTGTGCTAATGAAATATTTCAACAAATCAAATTTATTAAAGTTAATGCTTATGAAGAATATTTTAGATAGAAACTTACACAATATAGAAATTAAGAAATCAAAACTTTAAAAACGAGGTTCTTTGTATCTTGTTTGAATATTTTATCAATTTGGCTAAGTCCAATGTTGATTTTAAATGCTACCTTCATAATTTATGTGGCAATAGGAAATAATCTTACTCCAGCTAATACTTTTGCAATTATTAGTTTATTCTAAAGTCTTCAAGGTCCTCTTCTATTTTTGCCTATGGCCATGAATGCTTTAATTGAAGCTAATATCTCATTTAAAAGAGTATAAGGATTCTTACTGACTAATGAATTAATGAATGATTGCATTGCCAATTCTAGTCAAAAATAAGATGACTTAACTTAACAAAGATTGGCTGTAAATGATTCTCGATCTTAAATGTCATCTGTAGTTATGAAAACAGAATTTGATAACGATATTGCTATCAGAATTGATTAAGGAACATTTTACTGGTCAAAATATAAAGAATAACCATAATAACCTTAATAGCCACCTTAAGTCCCAACTCCTAAAGGCTAAAAAGTAGAACCAATACCTCAAGTAGAATCAGAACCTATTTTAAAAAATATTAATTTAAGAATTGAAAAAGGATAATTTGTATCAATTGTAGGGGATGTAGGATCTGGAAAATCCTCATTAATCTAGGCTATATTAGGAGAAATGATTTACAAAGATGATAAACCAAGAATATAAATAAATGGCACTATTGCATATGTTAGTTAAAAATCTTGGATTCAAAATGCTACTGTAAAGGATAACATACTTTTTGGGTTGCCATTTAATCAAGCAAAATATGATGAAGCCTTAAAATTCTCATGTTTGAAAGAAGATATCAAGATTTTGGTAAAAGGAGATCAAACTATGATTGGAGAAAAAGGTGTTAATTTATCAGGAGGATAAAAGGCTAGAGTTTCATTAGCTAGAGCTATTTATAGCAATTGTGACATCTATTTATTAGATGATCCTATTAGTGCTGTTGATGTTCATGTTGGAAAATTTATTATTTATGAATGTTTAAATGGATATTTGAAAGAAAAAACAAGAATTTTGGTAACTCATGCTTTAAACTATTGCCAATACACTGACTATGTTTATTTAATGGATAGTGGTGTTATAACTGAATAAGGGTCTTTTAGTTAAATTAAATAGAATGAGTAATTTAAGAAGGTTTATTAAAAATTTTACAAGGACGCAAAAAATGATGAGGAATAATAAGAATAAAAAGATGAAATTGATTAAATACCTGCTTAAGAATTAAAATTAGAGAAAAAATAGTCATCTTAGAAAGAAGTTCCAAAAGTTGATGCAAACAAAGATGAAGTTGATGAACTCATGTTATTAGAGGATCGAAACAGAGGGTCTATTTCATTTGAAATCTTGTCTACTTATATTAGACTGACAGGAGGTGTTTTGTTTGCTGCCTTTTTGATTTTTATGATGCTTTTATGGGATGGATGTTATGTAGGATCATCTTTATGGATGGCTCATTGGACTTAATAAGCAAGTGAAGATGTAGCAAATGGAGTGGAAACAGAGAATTATTTCTATTTGACAATTTATTCAGCACTTTCTTTGAGTTATGGTATATTGGCATTTCTGAGATCGTGGGCATTTGTAATAGTTAGTTGTAATCAAGCTAATAGTATGCATAATAAAATGGTTAGTTGTTTAATGTATGCACCACAATGTCAATTCTTTGAAAGAGTTCCATTAGGTAGAATTATGAATAGATTGACGAAAGATTAAAATGTATTGGATTCAGAACTTCATTGGACATTTAATTGGATGTTAGTTTAAGTATTTTTATTATTGGCCAATACATTTTTAAATATCTATACAAGTTCTGCTTGGGTTGCTATTCCTATGATTCTTTACTTTTTCTTATGTTGGAAAATATAAAGAATCTATATGGCTGCCAGTAGAGAACTCTTTAGATTAGAGGCCATTAGTAAGAGTCCTATTTTGAGTTATTTTTCAGAATCTATAATGGGAATTACTACTATAAGAGCATTTTAAAGACAGTCTTAAATTATGACAAAACATGGGAGCAATTAGGACCTGAATCGAAAAATATTCTTGGAACAAATTGCAGCGAATGCTTGGTTTGGACTCGTTCTTGGTTTGTCAAGTTTTATGGTTAATACTACTGCTATTGTGTTTTGCATGTTCTATAGTACGAAAAACCCTGCTTATGCTGGTTTATTGATGACTTATGCATCAACTTTAGATTAGAATATAAATGGAACAGTTTAATGTTTAGGGAATGTAGAGAACGGATTGATATCTTTTGAGAGGTGTGTTGCTTATACAAAGTATAATATGATCAATATAAATTTAGGGTAAAGCCAGAGAAAGGATATGAAAATGCCGTAAGAAGATATTAAAATAATTAGACATATAGGGAGCAATATATACCATAATGGCCAAAGAACGGAATAATTGAATACAAAAATTTTTCTGTTTAATATCGAGATGGTTTACCTTTGGCTTTAAAAAATATGAGTATTGTAATAAATCCAAGAGAGAAGGTAGGAATTGTTGGTAGAACAGGAGCTGGTAAATCAACAATAACATTAACAATTTTGAGAATTTTGGAAGCTTTGAGTGGACAATTATTGATTGATGGTCACGATATATCTACAATTTCATTAAGATAACTTAGAGAATCGATTACTATGATTATGCAAGATCCCACATTGTTTAGTGGTACAATTAGAGACAATATTGATCCACTTAAATTAAGAACAGACGAGGAAGTAAAATAAGCCATTGATAAATGTTGTTTAACAGAGTTGATAGAAACAAGAAAGGGATTGGAAACTCACATTAATGATCATGGAGATAATTTAAGTGCAGGTGAAAAATAGCTTGTTTGTATTGCCAGAGCTGTTCTCAAAAAGAGCCCTATTGTTTTAATTGATGAAGCAACTGCAAATATAGATATTGATACTGAGCACAAAATTCAAGATACCATTCAAAATGCTTTTTCTGACTGCACTGTAATTACCATAGCTCATAGAATTAATACTATACTTCATTGTGATAAGTATTTATATATCAATTAATTTCATAATAGGATTCTAGTCTTGGATAAAGGAGAAGTGTAGGAGTTCGGACTTACAAAGGAGTTATTAAATCAAACAAACTCCTTATTTTATGGAATATATTAGGAAGCTTTAAAAGAATAGAGTCATTGATTTTGTATATCCCTTTGTGTAAGATAAGAAAATAATATATTTTAAAAAATATAATTATTATAATTCATTTTTAATTCTAACAATAATGTAGTAAAATATACCCAACACTCCAACTAAAATCTCATAATCCAACAATTCATATCACATTCCATACTATCTAAATTAATCACCTTATTAATACCGACAATATGCAATATATGGATTTTGTAATACTATACCTTATTCTACTTAGAAACATAAAAAAATCAATATTTAAATCATAATTAGAGTAACAATGAATTAGAACAATAAGAAAACCAGAATATGAAGAATGAAGAATTTAACAATCCTGCTACCCTCATTAAAGCAAATATCATTAACAATCGAACGATGATATTTACTAATTATGTATAACTCGATTATGCTATAATATTTGAGGAATAGTTAAAAATAATAAATAATCATTAAGATTTTATTAAGAAGCTCTGTTCTTTAAGATTAGATTTACCAAACATTTAGTTGATATTGGCTAATCTAAAATAACTGAAAGAAGAAATTTTATCTAAATAACTTACAGAAAACAAATAAATCTACGAAAAATTTATTAAACCTAAAACACAATAAATGATTTATCAGTCTATTTAACTTTAAAAAAATATTGAAAGTTTACTTAATATTTAAGAGTAACCTAAAAATCCATGTTATTAGAATTAAATTAAATAAGAAGATTAAAAAAATATTGAGAAATTTGATGATCAAGTTTTGCTGTTGTTAAATGAACTAAATGAAAATGAAGAATTAGCAGCTAGAATGTTGACATCTATAAAATACCATTAAGCTTAATATGATTTGTTAAAAGATGAAACAATAATTAAACAATAATAGGAATAATGGGACATTGAAAAAAATAAAATATTGGATTACTTAAAAAGTAAATTGACTTAATCAATTCTAAACTTAATTTAAAGTCATTAATAATAAATATTTAAAATATAATAAGAATACATATAGCCATCTGTTCATTCTAAGAAAGGAATTGTTTACATATATGAAATACTATTTACTATTGAAGGATAATTACATTCAATAGAATAAATTTAATTATAAATTAGAAATTTTGAATAGTAAATCATTTAATTAAAAGTAAATTATCATGAATTTGAAGAATTTTATAAGTAAATCAAACTTATTCATGTTGACATTACTTAATTGTCTAAAAAAGTTAAATAAATTAATCAAACTTAAATCTAGCCATTATTGCAATAGTATTAATTAAAATAAAGAATTAAGTGTAAAAAAAGAATGGCAAATCTGGAAACAGAAATTAAGTAATTAATTTCTGAAGGTTAACTAATCTAGAAATTTAATCTTAAAGAGAAAATTATATAATTTGAGTCTTTTAATTTTGATAAACAAATTTAAGAGATTTAAAAATAGTTTTAAGAATTTGAAGAGTATTATGCAAAGTAATAATTTTAAGTTCCATTTAGTAAGATCAAAGCAATGAATTCAATGATTATTAAGTAAGTATATTGTTATGTTGAAGGTTTGAAGAAGATCATTAAAATGCAAATTAAATAATTATGGAAGTAAAAAGATTGCTTTAGTTTGTTACATTTATAGGATTTGTGTCATATTTAGAAGATGCATTTACTAAAAAATATACGTTAGAATTACAAAAGATTTCATTAAAGAAAAGTCAGATAATGAGTTTAAAGTTTTGTAATTAAGATATACTTAGTAAAATTACAGCAGTATTAAATTTTTAATTTCCTTATTTTGATTGGAATGAATAATTAGAATATGAAAAAGATAGAATATGTATTATTTAAGAAAGATTTATTTGGGCAAGGGAAACTGTGATTGAATTGAATCAAATATAAGGATTAACAAATGAAATAAAAGTTATAAAATAACTATTTACATTAGATAATGAATTAGAAAAAAGTTTAACAATTGTTGAAAGATATCTTGAAATAAAGGAAAAGTTAGGATAATAAAGAATTGATTTAATTGAATGGCCTTAAGAATAATTAGAAATTATTAATGAAAGTAGTTCATTTTGCAGCAATATTTTATTATAAACTAATGATAGAATTAAAGCAATCTAATAACTGAATTAAATGTAATTATTACAAAAATTAGAATCGATTTTTTAAGATTTCAATTAATAAAGTTAATCATAAATATTGGCATTATCTAATGAAATTAAGAAATATGAATTTTCATAAATAATTAAACCATAATTTTAGATAGTCTAAACATTTCTTAGTACTTGTTTACATTACTTTGATGATGAAATAGATAAAAAGTTTTGTTAGACTTAAACCTATTAAGAATTAGAGGATTTATTAGGAGGAACTACAAAATTTGATGAATTAAGAAAAATCAATTAAGAGAATAAAGCCTTTGGAGAATTAAGTAATATACTTTACAATTAAGTAAGTAAATTCATGAAATAAAAACTAAAAAGTGATTTTTCTAATTTATTCTAATTAAAAGTCATATAAAGTTAAGGAGGAACCAACAATTATGATCCTTATAAATTATAATTGAGAACTGATTTACTATATCCTATATACAGACCAGATATAGATGAAAACATTTATTGTATATAAGAGAAAGTGAAAATTGAAAACATAATTGACTAGCCAGATTTAAGGAAATTATTTTAAGAATTTCGTACTTTTATAAACAAATGTACAAATATCATGTAGAATAACAATCAAGATAATGCAAATGACTAAGAGCTTATTCTATAATTAATCGAAGTTTTTGAACAATAATTAACTCTAAACATTCACTTAACAGATTTGCAATTTATGAAATCCTTTCATGAAGATTTAAAAAAGTGGCCTTATATTAAATAATTTGAATAAAAACTATTACCATTAGGTATTGTATTGAAAGAGGAGTATTCAAATTATTTAGATGCATGTCGAAAAAGAGTCATTTCATTCACATAAGGGATAAGCATTGTAGTGCATCCTAATTAGGAAAATTTAATTTAGGATTTGATTAAATTCAATTTCAATGGTACAATATGTAGTCTTCATGAATTATCCTAAAAGTATCTTTATAAAGATTTTCTCTCTATTGTGGTAGAATAATTGTAAGGAAATCTTAAATTACTAAGTAATCATATTGTATTGATAAATGGAAAATAATTGTAATACAATGATGAAATTTAATTGTGATTATTATTTCAAAATAGAATGATTTAAGAAATATTAATATATATTATAAATAATACGTAAAAGTAGTGCATAAATGTATTTTAATTTAATCAAATATGTTCATTTATAATAATTGTATTACGCACTTGTATAAGATGACAGAAGCGTTCCAACTTTGTTTGATTATTAATTTTATAAATGATTCCTCTTCAAAATATATTATTGTAAGCTTATATTAGTCAATAACAACAAGAATCTTCTTAGTAAGTTAAATAAGAAGAGAGTACTTAGAAATAAAATGTTAATGTATTAGAAAATCAATATCTATTTAGTATTTACGAAAACAGTAACTTATATCGATAATTCAGCAGTGTTAAACCTAATACTAACCAATTTAACAAGTTGCGTAAGATTTTTAAATAATCAAATAAGGAAGCCTTCAACTTTAATTGAGGTTCAAAATTAGATGACATCTTACTTTTAGAAAGTCATTCTTTAAAAGCAAGTCATCAATTTAACAAATGTTTTAGAGGTGCAATTGCCATATTTCATGTTAATAATGAGCAATCTCATAATTTATGGATTGCAAAATTGTTAAGCTGATAAAGAACTAATATCAGATTTGGTGACTCAGTATAAGGGGAATCCTTTGAAAATATCAATGAGTTGCTCTCTATTCCAAACACTTGCATTACTTTTCCGCTCGGAACTCATTATTTATGATCAAAGTTTTAGATTATTATTATAAAAGGTACAAAATATCTTTCAAATTTCTTACTTTTCAGAGATGACTTTTGTGATATCTTTTTCAATACTCTCTATAGTTATTAATTGTCTTAAGGGTAAACAGTAAGTTAGCAAATTGGACTTACTCAAATTCATTAAATGATTAAGAAATAAAATGAAGATGTATGGACGGCATTCATATTTAAATATTTAAGTCAATAACAATAAAAGTTAACTAAAGATTAATTTTTAATATAATTTAATTGTTATACTTAATAATTGAATACATTTTTCGCTAAGAATAATTTAATAATGGATTTTGTATAACAAAGTGTTAAGTAAACAGCTATGTTACATAATGATTAAATATTTTAAGAAGTATTATATTAACTTAGTTATTAGTACTTATTAATAATGGGTAGTTTTAAAGCTAACACACAAGATTTCTTAAAAAAGGCTACATAAGTATTCTTTGAAGAAACCATTGATTAAGATTTACTTTAATTTAGTTCAAATACAATTAAAATTCATAAACAAATGAATTGCTAAATTCTATTTATATTGCCTATGTTATTTTAATTGGAAAGTCAATATTTAGATTATATCATATAAAATGGGTTTAATGATATACAAGTTAAGAACAGTTCAAATTATTATTTAAAAATGATTGAAAAACTAAAAAATAAATGTGTTTATAATGGTGAAGAAGAATGCAATTGTAAAAAGTGTTAATGGTAAATACAAAAATTAATCTCTATATTAGTATAAGAAGAAATAGGAATTCTGCTAAAGAATCATAAAAAAAGAAGAGAGAAGCTTTAGAAAAAATTGGTCCCCTTTAGGATGAATACAATAAATTACAAAAAAAAGTAAGATATAAAGATAATGTTAGGTAAAACAATTAGAAACAGAAAATTAATATATGACAACTTTAATATTAGATGTATTTAAACATCCATGTGTTGAAAAAATAGCATCTTAATTTCTCGAGCCTCTAACTAAAATTATTGCAGATTCAGATTAAATTTAAGAATGTTGATTAACAATTGTTGTATTATTTATAATTACAAATAAAGTATGTAAAAATTTAATAGTTAATTTAGAATCATTTATTTTTACCTTATTATTATTATTATTATTATTATTATTATCCTTCTTATGCTTATTAAGCCTATAATGCTTATTACTCTTTTAGATAATTCATATAATTAACACTTTCTAATAATGGTTTTGGTATCTCTCCATTAGCATTAGGTGGATAGTAATCATAATATGTATAAACAGATTCTGATTGAGGTTTAACTTCATTTGTGACGTCTTTCTCACCTAGTTCTTTTTTATGATTCTATTGATTTAGAGAATATGGTTACATTATTTTTAATGTAATCTGTTAATCCAAAACCAAACATTTACGATTAGCTTTCATCAATTTAATATCCATCGACTTCTCCTTAAACTAAGAAATTAGGGTCAACTGAAATTTATTATGTTTAATATTCATCAACCAAAGTCGATGTAGATTATTACTAATCTCTTGAAGTTGTTTAATTATAAAGAGATTTAGATTAATGAATTGAGTTTTATAAATCTGATGAAACAGATTACTTTTCTGATTTCTCTGTTTGCGAAACTTACTTTTAATTTTAGATTTTTGATGTTTATTTTTTTGGTTTGGGAGGTTTCGGCATTTCATCTGGTTTCACTGGCTTATAAAATTATACTCCATCACAAACATCAATAGCATTTTATCGCTTTTTTGCTTCATTCTCATAATATTAATATCTTTCATCCATATTAATAATCATTTTTTATTACGGGGCTTCCATGGTAACAACCTATTATTATTAGACTTCTTAGAAATCCTCTGAACCTTTCCGAGTTAATCTCTCTGTTGACGTTTTAGCTTTGGCTATAGGTTTTTGTTATGATGCTAAACTTATTTAATTTTAAATACAGCTTCTTTTTTATGCAGGACTCTTTGGTTTAGGAGGAATATACTACATCATTAATTGAATCAATTACCTTAACTGGTTTTGGTTGTCTAGTATTAGCTTACAATTTAACAGCTTAGATGGAAAACTCTGGTAACATTTATTATAAAATATTATATTCTAAATATTAATAACTTTTTATATTTTAAATAGAAAAATTATATCGACTCTCTTGTCTTTAAAATAATTATTTCTCACTTATATCATTAACATGATTATTCTACATAAGTTTATAGATACGATAGTACATATCCTATATGTTTTTAAAACAAATTTGCTAAACTAGCTTTTTTTTTATATAAATAGAGAAATCTAAAGTACTTAAACATTATCAAGTAATAAAATCTTTAGTGTTTCTATTTAATTTTAAAGAAAGAAAAAAAAAGATAATGGAGAGAAGAAATTACAATATTATTTATTTTTTTATTTATTTGAAAAGCAGAATCTTTTTTATAAAATTAAATTTCTGTTTTTAGAGAATTGTCTAATTAATTTGTTATGTAATTAGAAGGAAGCATTTAATTAAACATAAATTACTATTTATAATGATAAAATTTAAAGAAATCCTATCAATTTTACCAAATTTTGAATTATTTCATCTAAATTTTTCACAATATACAACTATAGAGTAGAAGGTTCAGATGAAATTATGAATATATATGAAAATATGAATATATATGAAATATTTGAATATGTGATAAATATACAAATTATCAAGATATTTATTTTTTAATTAGTTATTATATTTTGATCATCGATTATTTTTCACTTTAATTGATTTATATATAAATTTAATGTGAAAAGCTTTTCAAAGCAATAATTAATATCTAATTTTTAATTTTTTTTTTATTGATTTAATTAAAAATTTTTCTAATAATAATTTGGATTTAAGCTTAAAAGTTAAATAATAATTAATTATGATATTGGTTTTATATTAAATCATTATTGATATAAGTTTTATAAGATCTGAATTAATTAGAGAACATTTTTATAATTTGAATAATATATTATATCATAAATTAGCCGTTCAGGAGTACCAAATATATTTAATTATATAGCGCTTGTTTCAATACTGATATATGGTTTTCAATTAGTTTTTTTTAAATGAGGGTCTTAACTAAAGTCTAAAAATTTAAAATAATAATGGCTACACTGAAAAATAATAAAGAAGAATTTTGGGAAGGATTGATTCAACATTGATTCTAAGTAAAAAAGACTATGATTGCGGTATTCGAATATTTGTAAGTATAAATTTGATTAATATAAAGCTTACAAAAACATGATTATCAATAAATGAGTTTCAAATATATTTTTCTCAAATAATAAAATTCAAGGATATTTCAATTTTTTTTCTGAATATGTTAATTGAGGAATGAAATAAACTAATTAAATTGATTTCTAGTATTTCCATAAATAAAGAAAATAGATTAATTCTATTATGAGAGACATTACAATATGGATTACAAATATTTAAAAAAAAAATAGAAAGGTTATTTGAGATTTAATTTAAAAAAATAGATATTTTGAATATGATATAATATGATTATTTAATAATTGAAACAGTTTTTAAATATTCTAATATAAGATCTTTGAATTAAATTTGAGATTGTTGTTAACTTTAATTTTGGAATGATAATAATTCTAAAAAAATTATTAAATCATGGAAGACGTAAAATAAGTCCCATCCTTTTTAATGAAATTATATGAGATTCTAGAAGTAATTTATACTCAGCTAATGTTGAGTCTGAGTAATCGGTGATAAGTTGGAATAAGGAGGGAACAACATTTTAGATCCAAGATCCTGCATAATTGACAGACCAGATTCTGCCTTTGTATTTTAAACATCGAAATTATTAAAGTTTTTTAAGGTAGACATTGAAATAAATCATATTAGGTAGCTCAATATGTATGGTTTTAAGAAATTGAAGAATAATTAAGGGAAAAGTGAGTTCTAACATTAGTATTTCAGAAAGGGAGTTAAGTATGAGTGAACTTATATATATAAGAACTAATTTAGATAAAATCAAACGTAGAAATCAAGAAGACATAAAATAGAGTCTTGAGACATTAACAAAAGAATTTTAATAGGAATCTTATTTAAATGAACATGAGAAAATGAGAAAACAGTTAATGCAAATACAATCAGATTAGTAAAGTATATTGCAAGAGATAAGAATATAAATGGATCGCAATCGAATTCTGTAAAGAGAAACCCATGATATTAGTGAAGTAAGTTTTATTTGAACATATATTTAGAAAATAAATCAAATAAAAACTTACTCATTAGCGAAACTTAACAAACTAATAATCATAATATAGAAGCTACCTTAAGATGCACAAATAAGTAAGATGGCATTACTGAAAGATAAAATTTAAAGAAAATTATAAGCAATAGAAATGGAAAGTTATCAAATTAAAGATATCTCTTTTGATAAGCAAGATTCGAACAGTTATTTTGAGCCAAATTTAACAGGAGTTAGAAGTCCTGCTGGATACTCACCCAAAACTAAATGAATTAATATTATAATTATCAAAAATATTATAAAAAATAGTGAAAAGAATTTCCTATTTGAAATTTAATTTTATATAGATAACTGAATCATAAAATTGAAAGAACATATTGAATTAAACTAATAAAAAAGTAATTAAATAAAAATGAATTGAGAGAATAGAAATAGAATAACAAAATGTGATTTGTTTAAAAAGTTTAATATTAAGAAATAAATTAACTGTTTGATTTGAATATAAGAAACGAAAATTTCAGAGAGATAAAATAGCAATAGAATAAGAAAGTTAATAGAATGACTAAAAGTTAAGAATGTAAGAGTTTTTGGTGAATTTAATATTATAAAGAATATATATAAATGTTTTGGTCTAATAGACCTGAAACTTTCAATAATTCTCGTCAATTCTAAGGGAATTTTAGTTGTGTAAGGACTCTATAAGAGTTAGAATAATTTCCTTCAAATTTCATAAAGACATCAAGGTAAGTATTAATATGAAGTGTAGGTATAATTTGGTAACTTTTCTGCCAAAATCGTTACTTTTACAGTTTACTAGATATGCTAACATATACTTTTTGTGCATAGCAGTTATTTAGTGTATACCAGTGCTTTCAACACTGAACCCGTTTAGTGCAATAGCTCCTTTAGTATTTGTATTAGGTTTATCAATGGCGAGAGAAGGTAAGAAGATTGAGATAAAATAATAGGCTGGGAAGATTATGGACGACATATATCTGATAATGAAGTAAATTCAACTGAATGTGTAATACTGAAATCAAGAGTAGCAACAATGTAAATAAAATATAATAATACAGCTCAACTTGGGCAGATTTGGCAGTGGGAGATTTTGTTTTGGTGAAGTAGGATGACAGTTTTCCTGCAGATTTGATAGTACTATCGAGTTCAATATAAAGTGGAGCTTGTTATATAGAGACATCATCATTAGATGGCGAGAAAAATTTGAAACCAAAGAGTGCAATTTTAGAGAGTCAATAGATATACATGAATAAAGAAGGTTATAGTGCAAATCCAATACGTGTGGAAGCTTAGGTTCCTACTTAAAATCTTTATGAATTGGATGCATCTTTGTATTTGCCAATAGATGATGGTAAAGAGAAAAAGTTTTAGTTATCAGCTAAATAATTATTATTGAGAGGTGCATTTCTCAGAAATACCGAATGGATAATTGGATTGGTTGTTTATACAGGATAGGATACGAAGATTATGAGAAATGCAGACGCTTCTAGAGTGAAATCAAGTGAAATAGAAAGAATAATGAATATTCTTATTTTAGGAATATTAGTGGTTTAAATAATACTAGCAATAATCACAGCTTCATTTTCATCGGTTTGGTTACATAATAATGGAAGTGATAGTTGGTATTTAGAATTTGATGACTTTTAACCTAATTTACTGAGTTTTTATGCTTTCTTCAGTTACATTTTATTATATAATACAATGATTCCTATATCATTGATAGTTAGTTTAGAATTTGTAAAAGTATTTCAAGCTTACTTTATTGAATAAGATGAGGAGATGTATGTGGCTTAGAGAGATAAATTCGCAAAAGTGTAAACTACAACCATTAATGAAGAATTAGGATAAGTAGAATATATCTTTTCAGACAAAACTGGTACATTGACTTGTAATCAAATGGAATTCAAATATTGTATAATAGGGAATGTTTTATATGGAAAAGAGCAGTAAAAAACGAATGATCCAGTATAAAATGTAGATCTAAAAAGACAATAAACAGCTAAAGTACATCCAACAAGTGAAGTTTTCCAGCATTCAGTATTTAATTTTTAAGACGATGAATTAAGTGCTATACTTAATGGTAAAGGATCTACAGGTGATATACCAGTTAATCTTCAAATTCTATCTTAAGACGGTAAATAATAGGTGACTCTTTCTAAACAGAGAAATTTAATCGAAGAATATTTTTTTCTTCTTTCTTCAGCTCATGAATGCATTATTTAAATTGATAAGAATTAAAATGCAACTTATTAAGGTCCGTCTCCAGATGAAATAACATTAGTAGATGCAGCAGCCAGAATGGGATTTCAATTTTAAGGAGCATCTGCAAGTGAATAAAATTTTAAGATTTTGGGCAAAGATAAAAAGGTTAAATTACTTAGATCTTTTGAATTTGATTCAACTAGAAAAAGGATGAGTGTTATAATAAATGATAATGGAATCATAAAATTGTATATAAAGGGAGCAGATAACATTATCAAGGATAGATTATTACCAAATTAACCATTTTTGAAAGATATCACTAATTATTTAGATGACTTTAGTAAAATTGGATTGAGATGTTTACTCATGGCAACAAGAATTTTATCTGATGAAGAGTATAGAGATTTTGATCATGCTTATAATAATTTACCTAGTAATGAAACCAGAAATGAAGAATTAGGTTATTCTTTATTACTATTAAATTAGAAAAACTTACAAGCAACTTAGAAAAATAATTAACATTATTAGGAGCATCAGCTGTAGAAGATAAACTATAACCTTTGGTTCCAGAAACTATTGCTGATTTATTAAAAGCCAATATAAAAGTTTGGATGTTGACTGGTGACAAATTGGAGACTGCTGAAAATATTGCTAGAAGTTGTAAATTGATATAAGGAGATTTTACTGTTATGAGGTTATCAGTATCAACAGTGGATGAATGCTAAAAAAAACTAGGAGACATTTTAGATACTTATGAACTTTGTCTAAAGGAAAATAGAAAAAAAGTATTATTCCATAAATTACATTAGTCAATAGTAGTTGAAGGAGCATCTTTATAATTTGTAATTGATAATGAAAACTTAACAAAAGAATTTGTTAATATGGCTAAAGATTGTGATAGTATTGTTTGTTGTAGAGTAACACCTAAATAAAAGGCTGACGTTGTTAGATTAATAAAAGATAGATTGGATAAAATTACATTGGCTATAGGCGATGGAGCTAATGATGTTAATATGATACAAGCTGCTCATATAGGAGTTGGACTATATGGTAATGAAGGAATGAGAGCTGTTTAAAGTAGTGATTTTGCTTTGGGAGAATTTAGATGTTTATGGAGATTATTACTAGTTCATGGACATTGGAATTATATCAGAATAGCAGAGATGGTTTTATATTTCTTTTATAAGAATATGATCTTTACTGTTCCATAATTCTTTTTTTCATATTTCTGTGCCTTTTCAGGATAGTCTTTCTTTGATGATTGGTATATTACTTTCTATAATCTCATTTTTACAGCATTGCCTCTTATAATGAGAGGTACATTCGATTAGGATATAAATTATCGATAATATTGTTAATTTGATTCGAAAGAAGAAGTGGCTAATGTGTAAAAGAAATAAGAATAATATTTAAAACTTAAATTTCCAAATCTCTATTATGTTGGTTAATATAAAACAATTTTCACAATCCCTAATTATTTACTATGGGCTTTTAATGGTCTTGTACATGGGATGATCATATTCTTCTTTGTACTTTGGATTATGGATTATGAAATTGTGTCAACATCAGGTGAACCAAGTGGATTAGCACCATTCTCATTGACTGTTTATTCCTGCATTATATTAGTATTTTTATTATTTTAATATTTTAGATAGCTGATCTTAAAGTAGCTATTCATACTAAGTTTTGGACATGGTTTAATTTTATTAGTATTTCCTTTTTGTCTGTGTTACTCTATATTCTATATGTTATTATCTCTAATTTTTGGCCTGGTACTTTAATGGAATATACTCCATTTACTATGGTAGGTACACCTCATTTTTGGTTAAGTTTAATACTAATAGGTGCTATAATAGGAGGATTAGAGGCAGTTTAGGCTGAAATCATTAGAGAATTTTTTATTGATCCAGCTACAGAGATGTTGAAAAAGGTTTAAACTTTTGAAATTAATCTCAATAAATGGGTTTAAAATTAAGAAAAAGTTGCAAGACCAGATTCTTTTTGGGCTGGCATTTATAAATAAAAAGAAGCTATTGATGAAGAAGAATAACTAGTATAATTAAGTGGATCATAATAAAGATAATGAATAATACATTTATTATATATATATATATATAAATATATAAATT
>JPFM01000125.1:118005-218198 GCA_000733375.1 Paramecium sexaurelia | reverse complement strand
TGAAAATGAAAATGAGGATGTAATTTAATTCTTATAAATAAATGAATAAAAAAAAAATAAAAAGAAATGATCTTTAATCAGCTCCTGAAATTATTCGGACTAGACATAGACCTACAAATCATTTAGAAATAGAAAGTCTAGTAATGCAAGATATGCGTAAAAAAATACTGAATGATGAAATGAATACTATACAGTTTTATGATATAGTATTACCTGATTAGGATGAGATGATTACTTCATTGAAGGATTCGACAAAGAAACCTGTTAAATTACATTAGAAAGTTCGTAGAACTGATTTAGAAAATAAATTAAGATCTCGTTTATCAAATGAACCTGGTGCCAAATTATTATTATAAGAAATGTATATTTTGTATAAATTTTTATTAGTTATGAGAAACTTGAAGAAGATCCAGAGAATCATTCATAAACAGTTCGTAAGAAATTGCATTAAGAAGAATAATTTAAGGCAAATTAATAATATAAGGCAGAGAGCGATGATTAATTAGTAGCCAATTTAGATACATGGTATAAGGGAATAAAAAAGAGATGGAAAGAAGAATAGGAGAAATTAAAATAGGAATAAGAGAAAGAAAGTAGAGATTTTTATAAAAATTTTTAGGACTTGCTAAAATATAATTATAAGAGAAATCACAATCTTTACAATTGTAAAGGAGAGGGGGTTTAAATGACAGATCAAAAGCTGTGTAAGGAATACCTGCATTTCCAAAGTTAATTGTTGAATCTGCAAAATCTGAAGGAGAATAGAGTGTATTTAAATAGAAATTAATGGGATCGTTGCAAAAGATATCAGCAATTAGAAAAATAGAAATGCTTCATTAAGATTAATCTTTAACTAAACAATTAGATAAGTATATGTAATAGGGATCAACATTGACTCAATAAGAGTTAGTATAAATAGAATTAGCAAGAGCAAAATAATAAGGAGAAGAAAAACATGATGGAACTTTAATATTTGATTATACTGTAGAAGGTTTAAAAAGTAGTTTACATACATTAATTAAAATGCAATTAACTTAATTTTAAAATGCAAGTGATCGAGCTCTATTTTATGAAAAGTAGACTAATTAAATTTTATTATCAATAAATTCAAGATTGGAGAGATAAAAAAATACTGTTAAGAAAAATGAGAAAGATCTTGAAACATTGAGAATGGAAAATCATGAAATTCATAAAAAGTTAAGAGCTATATAAGATTTTGTAATTATTTAATATAATGTTAGATAAAAGAAAGATAGGAAGAATTGAAAGGGATAAATAAAAAACCATAGTAATCAACAAATTCACCTAATATAAAAAATAATGCTAGTTAAGTTGATAATTATATGGTTATTGCAGTTAAATAGAATGAATTGGAAGGCTAAATTGATCAAATGAGAGATAATTACACTAAATTTCAATAATAAATGAAATTAAATTCAATTCAGATAGAAAAATTAGAATAAGAAAATTCAAAGTTAAATAAAAATAATAAAGCATTATTAAAATCAATTTAAGGGTTTTTGTTAGAATTACTTAAAATTGGTTTGGATTGTAGATCTTAAGGGTTATCTTGGATAATTAAAGCAGTTTGGGATTCAGGAGAGAAGATAGCTGAAGCAAGTTTCCCACCTTATTTAGACAGTAAAGCTAGAGATTTCTTAATTACAAAAACTCGAAAGGCAATAGAATTAAATGATTTGTTTAAAAAGGCTCATTAATTGTTCAGCAATTACAGAGATTCTTCAATAGACACAGGAAATAATTCTATTGTTTCATTATTATAGAAAAATCATTTTTCTTAAATTGATTCAATAGATATCAAAAAATAACATATAGAATAAATTAAATAAAAGTAAGAATCATAAGTATCTTTATTAATACAAGGATTAAGCGAAACAGAAAATAAATTGATATAATCTACGTTGACTCATATATTTTAAAGTAAAGAAACGTTAAATGATATTATTTATAATGAAGCTTAAAAAAGAATAGCAAAGATGTTTAAAACTGAAGCTAATCAAGAATAATCAATAGTGTTTACTGAAATAAACAATTTTGAAAAAGATAAATTAATAAAAGAGTATTAACAAATATAAAAAGATATCGAAGTTAAGGAAGGATTGTTTAGAAAATTTGAAGAAACAGAATTGTAAAGATTAGTTAAAGAAATAGATTATAAGAATTATTTGGCAAGGTAAATAATAATAATTATGTAAGATTTAACGTTGAAGCATTATAAGTATTGGCTGCATTATTTGGATATACGAGGGCTGAAAGAGAATTAATAAAATATGGTATGATGCACAAAATGTTTAATAATTGATTAAATAATTTATTAAGATGATTGAAATGTAAACTTTGGGAGTGCGAACTGCACAACCAAAATTTTCTTTGTTGATTGATGATTCCCGAACTCTAACTTATCGAGAACTATTTAGATATGCGGCTCCTTTAGCACTTATTGATGTATAAACACTAAGTGGCAGTCATTATCAATAATTCAAAGAAGTGTTTGTTACTTAAACAAAGGCTGTTTCTGTAATAAGTATTGTAATTATTAGGAACTATAATTTGAAGAAATAGCATCTTTAGTAGATTTTATACCTGGAGCAACAACATCACAAATGATGGTGGCTTTAGGAACAATCTCAAAAAAAAATGCTCTCGGTGGAATTGTAGCTTTAATAGCGTATACAGTTCCAGGAGCAATGATATTAACAATTTTAGGATATTTCTATAGTATGTACCCAGATCCTAGAGATCTTAACATTCTTATATTTCTGGCAATTTAAGGTATTAAGTCAAGCACTGTTGCATTAATCCTCTAATTGATGATTTCTATGGCTATGAAATCAATTAATAACAAGATGAATATTAGTTTATCAGTGATAAGTGCAGCATTATTTGCTGCTTATCAATAACCATATGTTTTAATCTTAACGATGATGATGGGAGGAATAATCACAATAATGGTTGAGTATGATGCAGAAAACACTGTTGGAAGAAGAACATTTGTAAAAGAATTAAGTGCTACTCCTGCTATATTTAATGATCCAAAATTAATTAATAAAAAAAACAGTCATAAAATCAGTTAATTATTAGGAAATAAATCCTTACATTTATATTCTATAATATTATTGTTATTGTTGTATCTCAACTCACAAAATTAATCTTTAATTTTAGATTTATCTCTCTCCTTTTATAATATTGGAACATTTATGATTGGAGGAACACCCATTACTTTACCATTTATGTATGCAGAAACAGTATTAAATCCATTATATATCAATGCAGATGCTTTTTGGTTAGGTTTTGGTTTAGCTGCAGCATTACCAGGTCCTTATTTAAACTTTGCTATATTTCTAGGTACTCATAGTATGGGTATTTATGGAGGCATATGTTGTTGGATTGCTATATTTTTACCTTCTATATTATAGATCTGGGGATTATTACCTAATTGGAGTAATCTTAGAAAGAATGTTTATTTATAAAAATTCAAGGAGGGTGTTATTAGTGTGGCAATTGGATTTTTGGCAACAGCTGTTTATTATTGTTGGGTAGATGCATGTAAATATGATTTGTCGACTGCTACTGTGATTTCATTTTTAAGTCTAGTATATGTCAGTCTTCTTAATTTTAATAGTCCTGCAGTTCTTACAATGGGTGCTGCATTATTTATTATTCGATATTTAGCTTTATGGTATTATAGGGAATTAGATCCAGAGATATTTTGATCATAAATTTATTTATTAATAATCATTATTTTTAATAATATCACATTTATTTCCAATTCTTATCAAATGTATCTAATTCATCTTATTAAATTGTATCAAATAATAGTACATCCTCTTTATAAACAACTACTTTCTTATTGTTATCTAACTGGATAACATAATATTTAATTTCATCTCTTTTATTTTTTATCTATCCTATTATTTTACATTTTTCTAATTATTTGGCGCCGTTTCTACATCTTATGTATACTAAATGTTAATTGAAGTCAACCATTGAATTTTGATTAATGTCAAATTTCTAATCCAAGCATAATATTCTTTGATTATTTTGAAGTAATTCTTTGATTGAACTTGATTGAGTTTATAACTCTGTGGCTAATTAAAATTATTTGCTCATTTAAAACTCTATCTTTCTAACATTTCCATAAGAATTGTACTTCATTCTTAAAATCAACATTTCTAAATGAAAAATTAAATAATATTTTTACATGATTTAAATTAATTAGTAATTTGACCCGTATTGTCCAATAAATAAAAACGGTTAGTTTCATCAACTAATAATAAATCATATGAATTGTATTTTTAGAAATGTGTTTACAGAATTGTGTTAAAATAATCGGTTAAGTCTACACATTATTCGTAATTATCATCTGAAAGTATTACTTTTACAAATCTTACGTCTCCATATTCCAACTATTATCTTCTCTTTTATTAATGATTAACAAGATCATTTGGTATAAATAAATTCAAAATCTCTTATTTCTTTATTTTACTATGAGTCAACTTAAACAAAATATCAACTAAATAGATTGATGAATTTCCTTCACGTTAAAATTAAGAATATAAATCTTAGAAATTAAATTATGATGGATCCAATTTGAAATATTATATTACTAATTATTTAAATTCAACATAATTGAGAAGATTACCTTATTTAAAATCATCAGGATGAGAAAATGCACTATGTTTAACATTAAACAAACTACATTAATCCAAAAAAAAAGTAATGGCTTAATCCTTTGAGACAATATTTTCAGAATTAAGCCCTTACCCTCTTAATAATATGGAATACTCAATTTCAGAAATTTGATAATGTCTTTAAATATTATAATTATCTTCCAAAATAAGGTTATTCTTATAAACAGTATTTACTTATAAATATCTTAGATCAATTCTCCCTTTAAAAGATTCGTTTATAGAAATATCTAAGATCTATGATTAATAGGGTAATTCAAAGTAAAATTCGTCTGATTCATTTTTTGATTAACCCTAAATTGTAATTACATTACTGCCAATAAAATTAGTTTAATGTAAAAATAATTAGTGAATAACAATATAAATTGTTTAGATTTGTTACTTAAAGACAAATTTGGATCCAATTTTTTATAAAAAGATTTGTGATTCTTGAATATCATAGACTGATCCTTCATGTTCTTCTGGAATATCAATAATCTAACTTTTTTAATAAGTATCCAAGAGTTTTTATTAATCTGCATAGATAGAATCTAAAGGATTTACATTTTAAATCATTTATTTAATGAGATCATCATATTTTTCAAGAAATTCAAACTCATTTTGTAAATAACAATTATAACTTGCAATGATTAATTTCTCTGGATTGCAGAGCCATCTTCCATAAATATTTAATCCCACTATAAACTCCTCTTAAGTTGTAAATGAAGAATAATTAACTTGACTTAATATTCCCCCAACAACACTGGCAATAACTTTATCAAAACTACCTTCAATAAATCCTATACCAATAATGTAATCGAATACTCTTAACCAGACATCAAAATAGAAAAACCCACTAAATAGATTACTAAGATGATCTTTAAACCATCCCAAATCAATTTTTGGATTATTTATTTTGGGTACCAATAATTAATATCGTAAGCATCTAATAATTTTATATATCAATTCATCACTATTCTCCTTTCCTTCAAAAAGCTAAAATAATCTTACTATCAATAATAGTTTGTCTTAAGTATTATCAATAACACCACATCCATTTACTATTCTATATATCTGATCTTTCCACTAATTCAATCTTTCCATAAAGATATTTGTCCAAACATTATTATACTTAAATCTGATACTATCTATATATTGTTCTACTTTATCACGATTTATTTATTATGTTTCTGCATCCATATATTTATCAATTTCGTTAGATACAATATCTAAAATATTAAGATTCTCATGCCATTCTAATCCATGATCATCTGCAAATTTCTTAATCTTTTCACTAAATTATAACAAAATAGGTATTAATTCAATCCTTGATTATTTTGTAAATCCTTTCTTGCAAGCAAGTATTAATTTATCTCTAACAAAACCCTCAGAATTCTATATACTATTATGATATAGATAATAATAAAGTTATTTAAATCGTCCATCTTTATTATCATATCCTTCTTCAGATAAATACTCTTAAATTTCAATCAAATCATCCTCTGATTATTTACTATTTGCCCATATCTAACCTCTGGACTACAAAGCATCTTCCAAAGATTTTATTTTAAATTCCTCCCATTATTATTACATACTTTTTCTAAGATCTTTTAATTATCTAATATAATATTTCAATTCTTAAGCTGTAATTGGTAATTCCACAATATCTAAATAAAAAGGATTTATAGTTGAATTGGTAATTTTAAATCTAACATCTTCATGTAAATCCATCTAAATCATTGGTTGATCTATTTATTAATTCTATTATAAATTTCTTAACAAATCTGCTGAAATGTCTAATCTTGCAAAATGTCTTCTATTACTATTCAAATTCTTTTCAAATTCCAACACTGTTATTCTACCTTATATTACTTTCTTTGCTGTTGCTATGAATGCTAATTCATCTGTGGGTTCTTCCTAAGCTTTTGCTAAAATTCTCTCATTAAATTCTTAATAATCATCATAAATTATAAATTCTAAAACATCTTAAGTCTTAAAATGAGATAATGCAATCTCAACATCAGCTTTCCAACCTCTCTCATCCAATTCCATAAACGATAATTCTGATCCTTTAACAAATTCTATCTTTCCTTCTTATTCTGATTCCAATGGCTTAAATTAAATAAACAATATTGGATTTAATAATCTTATATTGCTACTGATAATCAACTTGAAATTCGAAAAATATAAATCTTTATGTTAAAGTTTAAGTATTTCTAACAGCTTCACTTTTTCTAACTCTTCCTTCTTCTATTATTCTAACAAAGCTTATTATAATTCCAATAATCTTAATGCCTCTTATTCTTGCTTTTCTCTCTCGAGTCTCTCTTACATCATTTATTCTGCGCTCTTTTTCCATTAAAATAATATTGCTTTCAAATCGTTTTTCTCTAAATTTAAAAGGAAACTCTCATTTTTTCTCAAATTTCTTAATTTATTTTATCTTATTGTTTCTAACTCTATCTATTAATTTCTTTATGCAATTGTATATAAAGACTTAAACAACTCTTTATATATTTTACTATCATAATTTCTCAAATCATTATTATTCTATACATAATTATTTTGCTTCTATTTTAATTATTCTGCCATCTTCTTAGCTGTTATTTCTAACTTTTTTTATTATGCTTCTGTGTATCGTAACAATACTTGATATTACCAACGTTTAAATATCTTTTCCATTTATTTTTTACTTTTTTCCAAAAAATTTGCTTTTCGAAATTTCAAGAATTCAATAAATCGATATCCTTCATCTTAAGTATCAAAATATAGAGCTGTGGGTTTCTAATATTGATTAAGCAAAGTCCTATTTTCGCCCCCTTATGCACGATCAAAAATAATTCGAATCGCTTTATTTTATTACTCTATCCAAGGAAATACTAATCTCTCCTCATTCGGTAATTATTGAAATTATTCCTTTATTATTTATACTCAAATACTGTTGTTATTGTTAAAAATTAAGAAGGAATCATAATAGTTTTATTGTTGCGTTGCATCAAATTATTTTCTTAAAGTGTCACCTATCGAAGATATTTTTTTCCTCTTGGCTTTGCTTATTTCTCCACTTCAATTACCTGACCAAGGTTATACTATCTAGTGTCGACATTATGGGTTTGATTAAAACTCTGATTAAATCTTTGCTCCCAAGACATTATATTTTATAAATTATATTATTTTCAAATTCATTGGCATTTATTAACAAATTCTTAATATCCTTAAAAAAGAATATATTTAAAGTATCCATAATTAATTAATATAATGGCATGTTTTTTTATAAATTCTGCATAAAGTATTTACTTTCTAACAGATCCATTTTCAGAGGATATAAACAGAAAGAAAATTAATAATTTTAGTTTTTATTTAATATCATTAAACAAATATATATGATCTTAATTTATCAAACCATATATTATTATCTTAATTTAGTAAAAGAGATTATAAGCAAATCTCTAAAGTAAAATATTGATTATTGGTTGAACAATTTTCAATATTCAGAAAAGTTTCAAAATAGATAAGTAGAAAATTTAATCTAAGAATATAAGAAAATGAAAACTGTAAATTGAAATATGTTTAATAATTTTTAATAATTGCCCTTTCTGTAAACATCTATTTGTTTATTTATCAAAATTTATATTTATGAAATAATAATACTGTCTTTCCTACATTATAAATTAAATTGTAATAGTTTAATTTTTTTTAAAATGAAAATATTTAACTATACATATAAACTTTAATTAAAAGATATAATGATTTCTTATATCTAATTTATTTTCATCACTTATTGTTAAGAATAAATTTAAAACTTCATTTTACTAATAGGGATGATCCATTTTCTATTTTGTTTTTAATTTATAGTTATTGAATACCTTATACTGACAAGGAGAATATTATAATTAAGAGAATATTTAATAATTTAAGTAGATTTAAAGTGGAGATTATGTCATCTTAATTTAGAGAAAAAAGAGGGATTAGTGTATAAAGTTAAGTAAGAACTATAATTTAATTAATAACAAAAAATTATTTTTGATATAAGCTAACAAACTTTAATTTTTAATTTATTATTTTGCTAAATGAAAAAGGCTAAGAAATTTATTCTCAATTTATACGAAATCTTAGAAGTATCTAAATTCTAAGTTCTAGGATCCAAATTTATAACATTTGATCTTTTGGGTTGATAATGGAACAGCATTTTCTTTTTAAAGAATTTCCGAATTTGAAACTAGAATTTTAAGATAATATTTTAAAACCTCAAATGTACATTCATTTCTAAGGCAATTATGTTTATATGGATTTAAGATGAGAAAAAATAATAAAAATAATAAAGAGTATTACCATTAATACTTTTAGAAAGGACTAGTGTAAAAATAGTAATATAATTTTAGTAAAGACTTATAAAAAATAAAGAGAGGTAAGTAAATTAGCTTCACTTATGAATAATAATTTAATTCAGCAGGATTCGCAGAATAAAATTTTATGCTTTAGGAGAAATTGAAATTTTTATAAGAACAATAGTAAATCATGTAGAAATAATTGAGAATACAATGTTAAATTTAATTATTAATAGCTGAAAAGATTGGAAGGATGGTTGATGTATATATTTATAACATAGAAAGTTATTTACGATGCTGCAACAATTTCATGAAAATGAAACCTAATAAAGATTCAAAACCTCTTTTCTTATATTAATTTTTGGTTACAAACCAACCATCGAATATTTGTAGGATACTTTTGTAGATTTAAATAGTCCAATTCCTGAGTTTCTATTTTCCCCTCGTATTTTTCCATTAAGTAAATGATTATTAGTATCAGGGAAAAAATTTATAAATTGTAATTTTTTAAATAATGAATGTGGTTCAAAAAGTATGTTTGATTTTGAATGAGTGTCTTCATTAAATATGATTGTAATGGTTGATATCTTAAAAAAATTAAATATAATAAATATATAGACAAAAATAAAATGATGATGTCACCTTTGGTAATTGCCAATATTTGTCTTTTAATGAGCCTAAGTGTTTCAATAATAATAACAACTCCATGTTCATCAGTGACATTAGCTGATTGTAATTCGTCAGAATATTGTGTACTAAGTTCCGATTCTCTAAGTTGCTAAAGTCTACCTTGCTATATGATAAATGAAATTGGAGCATGTAGAGAATCACCAGCAATAGCATATCATGCAACATAATGTTCTGGGTTGAGTTAATTAGATTTAAGATATGATAATGTTTGTGGCCCTGGAGGGCAATTGGATTATGCTTATGTTAGATTACCAATATTGAAAAGCGGATCAGCAACGCATTCAACAACAGGAATGACACTTGCATAGATATAAGCTGAATCAGTAGCTGCCACAAGAAATAATTTATTAACATAATTATTCAGTCTTAATTTATAGATTGCAAGCAACACATAATTGAATGCAATTTTATCACTTTATATAGCATATAAAGATGATATGACTGGTGTGACTGGATTTACTATGTCCCATCCATATTATATGGAGAAAGCTATATTCTAATCACTTTAAAATCTAAGAGTACAATTTATGTTATATATAAAAGGACGATACTGATGCAACGAAAGATTAAACGACAACATTAACAAATTTATGGACTTTGAGTGAGACTTTACTTTTAAGATTGAGAACATTTCGTAAGTTTTATTCAACTAGTTACTTTTTTGTGAACTTTGCTCATACTCAATTTAGCAGAATTTATTTATCAGTCAAAGCTTAATATAGTGTGTTTTCATTGAAGTGGAAATAATATACTAGTAATGGATATGTATAACTAATAACATTTACTCCAAAATAATTTACAGGATTTGGTGCTGCAGAAAGTGATGCAATCATGTTCAACATTATAGCAACAGATGGAACTGCCTATACTCTTGGATATACTTTAACTTGGTTGATATCAGATATCACAATAATAACATGTGCTGTAGAAACAACTTCATTTTTGCATGTAATCGATAGAAATACTCTTATTGAATAAAGTTCAGTGGATATTCATACTTATTGTAGTTTAAGTGGGACAACAAGAAGGTGTGATATTCCTAGTACAGTCATAGATGCATAAACTCCAGCAGGAAAAGCATTTTATATAGCTTGTTCATGATTTAAAGATTTATTTAAAATTTAATTAAATATTTTTGTGAATCCTCTCAAAATGGCAGAAGTTTAAACACGCCTCTAAAATATCGGACTTGATGAAACAACAATCAAGAATACTCTTAAAGGAAAAAATGCATTAAAATCTATTCTGTAAACTCTTGATTTAGTTGGAGTTAAAGAATGTGATAAGAAAGTATTAATAATCTATCACATAGGTTGGTAATTTGTTATATGAAATGTCTTAAAATCTAACAGAAGCTCTTGACAATAGAAGAGCTTTATTAGCTTAGTATATTGTAGATGGAAAGATTTCTAACAAGTTACAGTTGGAAGGTGGTCTTGAATATTTAAGAACACATACTCATTTGGAATAAGTTCCAATCTAAGATTTTGAAAAGGCTGCTGGTGTAGGTGTTGTAGTAACTCCAGAGCAAATCAAAGTTACAGTATAAGAATTCCTTTTGAGTAAATAAGATTTAAAGACTATTCGATACAACTATAATTTCTCTGAATATACAAAATAGTTAAGAACCATATTACCTTTTGCTGAAGGAAAGTTATTGACTTAAGAACTTAACTAATAAATTGAAGCTATACTTGGACCAAAAACTGAAGAAGATTTAAAGGCTGGCAAAGTACAAGTAAAAAAACCTTAATAACCTTAATAATAATAATAATAATAATAATAGTAATAAATAGAAGATGATGATGATTGCAAGTTTGATATCTCCAAATTAGTTGCTAGAGATCTTGCTACTACAGTAAACAGTGAATAATTATTGAATTGGAGAAAATAGAATTTTCCTTATGAAGTATTATCACGTTTCCCACCTGAACCAAATGGTTATTTACATATTGGTCATGCAAAATCAATTAATTTCAATTTCAGATTAGCTTAACACTATAAAGGAGTTACATATTTAAGATTTGATGACACTAATCCAGAAAAAGAATGTTAAGAATTTATTGATAACATTAAAGAAAATTTAAGATTTTTAGGATATACTCCATTTAAGACAACTCATGCATCAGATAATTTTGGTAAATTGTATGATTATGCTGTATAATTAATCTAAAAAGGCAAAGCTTATTGTTGTTTCTTGAGTAAAGAAGAAGTATAATATAAATTTTATATTTTTAGTCTTCTAAGTTAAGAAGTGATCTTAAACCATCCCCATACAGAGACACAAGTCCAGCTGAAAATCTTGAAATCTTTAGAAAAATGAAGATGGGTTACTATAAAGAGAACGAGGTCTGTTTGAGAGCAAAGATAGATCCAGCTAATCCAAATCCTACTTTAAGAGATCCAGCTATATTTAGAATCAGATTCACTCCTCATCCTCATCAAGGTGATAAATGGTGCATTTATCCTCTTTATGATTTTACTCATTGCATATGTGATTCCATTGAAGGTATCACCCATTCTTGTTGTACCCTTGAATTTGAAGTCAGAAGAGATCTCTATTATTGGTTCTTGAAGGAATTAGATCTTTACAGACCTTTTGTTTGGGAGTTCTCAAGATTAAATGTTTCCAATACTGTATTGAGTAAGAGAAAACTTCACCATTTGGTTTTTAATAATATTGTTGATGGATGGGATGATCCTAGAATTTTAACATTAAATGGTCTTAGAAGAAGAGGATACACTGCTGAGTCTATCAACAAATTTTGCGACCTCATCAGTGTTACAAGAAAGGGTAATGAAAATTTCATCGGAATGCATGTCCTTGAAAGTTGCATCAGAAAAGATTTGGATATCAAAGCTCCAAGAACTATGGCTATTTTAGAGCCAATATTAGCTATTATAGATAATGTTGCTGATGATTTTTCTGAAGAATTAGAAGTCCCTATCTTTCCAAGAAATCCATAAAAAGGTAATAGAAAGATCCTCTTGACCAAATAAGTATACTTGGATAAAAATGATGTTAGGTACTTTTTTTTCCTTTTATTTTTTAAGAATTGAAGATCATCCTGATTTCTGGGGTGTTGCTCCTGGTAAAATTATAGGACTGAAATAATCTGGCCCTTTCAAAGTTATTAGTGTTACTCAAAATGAAGTCCATTTAGAAAGATTAGGAAAGGATGTCAAACCAAAGGGATTTTTACATTGGTTATCTGTAAAAGAAGCTACTCCTTGCGTTGTTAGATTATATGATTATTTGTTTGAAGCTTATGATCCTAATGAACTAGATGATTACATCAAAGGAATTAATCCAAATTCAAAGATTGTTTGTGCTAATGCTTTTATGCATAAGTAGATTAATATATGTTATTATTTAGAGATCTACTCAATTCAAAACCAGAAGATAAATTCTAATTTGAAAGATTGGGTTATTTCAACTTAGATTTTGATTCTAAGGATGGAAAATTTATTTGGAATAGAACTGTCACTCTTTAGGAAAAGGATAAGATTAAGGCTATTGCTTAAGTTGATGGAAAGTAGGTTTAGAAAAAAGATGTTCCATAATAAAAAAAAGATGCTTCTAAAAAGGAGGTTAAAAAGGAATGATATATTATTACACATATAAATAAAATTTGTTTTATTAATTTATAGTTCATCCATTATTTACCTTCTATTAATATAAGGTTAAAAAGGATTATTTTAATTAAAATTAATGATGAATGAATCCTTTTATAGAGTTTGTTTTTAAACATTAAGAACACTTTTCGAATTTCAGTTGATTACCAATTAAGAAAAACTATATCTCAAAGAAATAGTAGTTAATTATTAGTTTGAAATTCCAAATAATTTTGAACCTAACTAACTCTCTCTTTTCTTTTTGTCTTTAATTAAATAATATAGAAGAGACCTATAAATTAAAAGTTGTGAACTATTAATTATTGATGAAGAGACTGATTAGGAATAAATATGATTTCATATACTAGCCAACAGTTGAATTTGTTTTATGTAATTATCTAATATTAATTAAAAAAACACTTTTCCATATAGAAGTTTGTTATTCCTCAAAAAATTCCATTTTAATATAAATATTTCTTCCTTATTATTCTATATTGCGTGTAATCCACTATACTAGATTTCTATTATTTTTTTTCCTTTCTAAATTATATCTAAATTTATTATAATATTGATCATTAATGTTTATGAAAATTCAATATATCTATAAATCGATCTTTAATAATTTTTTATTTTCTGAATTCAATTATTATTGGAATTATTTAGGTTTATTTTATTATTATACTTAGTTTGTTAATGTTTTATTACGAGCATACGATTTTTCTTCTCATTGAATATTTGATTTAAATTTGTCAAAAATTATTTTATTCTATGTACAAAATTGACTCACTTTTCATTGTTAGGAATGAAAACCAAAGCAAAAAACGAATTATAAATAATTTATTCTTTTTGAAAATAAAAGATAAACAAAGCGAAAGGGGTTTTCTTAAATATTTAGAAGAGAATAAAGAATTGGAAACTAATAAATTTGATAAACTTTTGCAATTAGCATTTTATAAAAATTTGAAAATAATTATCAGAATTTTTCTCTATAAAACAATAGCTATTTGTAAAAAATGAAATAATTAGAAACCTTTATACTGCTATATATAGTTAGTTTGAGATAACTAAAAAGAATATATTAGATTTTGCAAAGTAAATTAAACAATATTAATAATATAATATGAGCAAAGCTAACAAATTTGTTGCAACACTATATTAGGTTCTTGAAGTAATAAAATATATAAAGATAGAATAAAGAATATTTCAATTATGTTTCTTGGACTAATAATGGAACATCTTTCATGATTCATAGGTTAGATGACTTTTAAAAAATTGTAATGAAGGATTGTTTTAATTCAATAACTATAGAATCATTTTATAGGCAAATGTGTTTGTATGGGTTTAGATTAAAAAAGAAAAAAGGTTTAAAGGAATATTCACACCCAAATTTTATTTCAGGAAAATTGTACTTAAAATAGAATAAACAGTTAGCAAAGAGTTAAATTTAGTTTAAAGAAAAAGAAAGAATTAAACAATATCTGATGACTTGATTAAAGTGAGCAATAGTTTAAAGGGGCAACTCCAAAAACTAAAAGAACAGTAATACTCTTTTCTATACCAATTGAAAGCCCAGTATGAAATTCATATAATTCTTTCTAATAAATTAAAATAGCTTCTTTATGTAAATATTTAATATCGAAATTGAAGCAATTTGAAAATTAATATCCAGAGTTTTGGAAACAACAGATGAGAATTATATTAAAGTTAATACTTGGTTGTAAGCCATTTTATGGAGTATAAACTTCTGCACCTTTATATGAAATATTGAAGGATGATATATTATCCCAAGAAGATTTTTATTCTCCAAAATTATGGCCATTTTAGTGAAATTGGCTTTTGATTTTAAAATGTATAAAGTTTATAATAAAAAATTATCAAAAAAAATGAATAAACCTTCAAAGTTTATAAGTAAACTTTATGAGATTCTTGAAGTGACTTATATTATTTATTAAATAAGACAAGTGAATATGACAACTGTATCCGATGGTTACCTTCTGGAAATGGGTTTGTGATTCCTAGGATTGAGGAATTTTCGAAAAAGGTTTTGGTTTAAAATTTTACTACAAAATACTTTTAATCCTTTTTAAGATAATTAAGTATGTATGGATTCAAAATGAAGAAAAACGAAAAAAACTAAAAATAATATGAGCATTAGTACTTCGTGAAGGGAAAATTTTAGGTTGAAAATAAGAAATATGTAGGATTTATATAAAATAGTAAGAAATTAAAGAGAAACAAACGAATAAGAGGATTATACAAATTTAAATTAGATCAGGCAATAAAATATATAATTATAAATGCAATTATAAAGACTAAAAGAACAATAAGAGCTTTTATCATATCATTTAAGAATCTAATCAAAATAATAAGAGTTAATTTTATTGAAATTAGAAGACTTAATGAAAGTAAATACTATTTCACAATAATTATTAGAAATGCCAATTAAAAAAGAACCCTGAAGTTAAGAGGCCTTATAAAATAACTTGGGATCTCATCATTAATGTTTTGAAAGGATATAAACCAGAATATGGATAAATCTTAATTTAACCTTTGTAAGAGGTATGTGAACCCATGACTCCATTTTCTGAAATCTAATATACTCCAATTTAGTTTCCATTTATTTGATAATTTTTTTTATAAATTTATAATTATTATAAATTTGTTTGCTAAAAGAATATGTAGAATTAAGAATTTTAGTAGTTTTGTTAGCTTTTCTATATAAGATTAATAACTACAACTAGATAAGAATTATATCTAGTGGATTACTTATGATATTAATTAAAAAGTTATGTTCAAAAATTATAAATTAATCTGTAATATTTGTTGTATACTTAAAGTAAGTATATAGTAAAAGCAAGGTAGATAAATCAAGTCATTTAAAAGAGATCAATCAAATTTTAAGAATTTGTAGTAAGTTTCATAAAAGAAATAAAGAGGAATAATAAAATAATAATTTTAAAATGAATTAATAAATATCAATTTATAATTATATAGTAATGTATTAAATAAATATGAATTCTCTTTAATCTTATAAAAAAAATTTATCAGCATTATCATGTTATTTATCACTTTTATGAAGTTTCTTTTAAAGTTCAAAGATTGATAATCCCAAATTAGAATAAATGAAGAACGATTATTCATAACATCTAAAATTTTAGATAAGATAGTTATAATGAAAAATAAAATGTTATTAAATGTAAAAAAAAAATGAAGATCAGATATAGAAATTTACTTGAAGATTTTCGAAGATTTTAAAGTTAAAAATAAAATTAAAAAAGATTGTTCAAATTAGACATATGTTTAGGTTGATTGTAATTCGAGATAAGATGAATAGTGTTTGAGAGGATATATTATTCAATTAAGCAATATAATAGTGAGTGCTAACTGATAAACTCTTAAATTAACATCAACAAATACTTAATTACTGAAGAAGAGAGCTGAATCATCATGTTTATTGGAATTTTTAGAAGAATAATTAATCTAAGATTGATTTTATAATAATATTTCATTGACTAAAAGTAGCATATCCGTCTTATGTTTACTTAAATCCACTTGTTTTTTAGAATTAAACTCTTTAGATAAGATATTATCGATATCCTTCCACATCAATTAATTAAGTCTATCCTTAAAAGATCTTTAAATTAGCTCCTTTAATGAGCAATGCCTTTACAATGTCATTTTTCTTATTAAATAAGTCATCTTCTTTTTTGACTCCTAAGGTCTTCAATGCTATGTATAATGGACATCTATGTTCATAGTTCTTTGAACAATGACATCTAATATCACATTCCTCTGCATATTACAAAAAATTATCAAGCAATTAATACATCCTTTTATAATGATGATTATTTAATCCTTTTGAACGAGCTTAACAAACCCGCAAAGTTAGCAACTAAATTATGATTCAGTATTTTACACTAGCAGTTGATAAGAATCGTTTAGGTTCGAATTCGTATGTTTATCTGATATCAGTCTTTTAATTGATCAAGAACTCAACTAAATCATAATCTTCCACTTTAAGAGCAAACCAAAGAGCTCTACCTTGATTTAACATGTTTTATGTAAAAAATAAATAAAATTTTATTGTATTTCAAATAAATTAATTTAATTCTAAAAAAAATGGTTTATATCTTCATCTGTAGCATATTTACGTAGTAGAATATAATGCAAATTTTATCAAAATTATATTGACTCCTAGTGATATTTAATTTATCTATATAATTTATCATTCAACTCTCAAAATATTTCTTTCTTGATCATGTATTAAATTTTATTATTTTTTTAAGTTAATTAATTCTAGGTGATATCATACTCTAAAATTTATTAATTCCTATAATATTAAAAAACTTAAAGAATAGCATTTCTTTCTTTGAAAATACTTTAATATTATTCATTTTAAGATTTCTTTTTATGAAGATGTAGATATTTTTCAATTCAAAGTTCCATTGAATATCTCGCTGTTTGTATTTCTGTCGTTTATTATTTTTTGCGGCTGCTAAAACTTAGCTTTATTTTTTCTTAAGAATATTTAAATAAAACTTTTTTTATAATAATATTAACTATTTAAATAAATATAGATTGCTCAACATTAGAATATTTTATAATTCTTACAATAATAGGCTTTACCCTAAATCTTAATTATACTAGAATAATTTTTGATACATTTTATAAGTATATTATTTAAGAAAGGATATTTTTTCTACAAAATGATTAAAATTTCAGAAACGGGTTTTTTTGTTAGAAAATTAAGTAAATTGACAAAATTTTAATAGAAGCATTGTATTTTTATATCCATATAACTATTTATCTCTGATTTTTTGATTAATTAACTTTTGGTGAAGGTATAAAATATAAATTAAAATTAATATTTAAGAATTATAAGAAGAATTAGAGTCAAATTAAATATAATGAGAAATTGATTAAAAAGTAATATTGTGTAAAAATTTATTAGATAGAGTTAAAATTCTGATTAAAAAATATTAATTACATAAATTTCTTGAATGTATTGAATTGATTATTATGTTCATATTAAAAATTAATAATTCCAAAAATGAGCTTATAGCGCGCAAAAAGAAATGCTACAAAAATGGCATATGTAGTGGAGGAAGAAAATGAATCAGATTCGTCTTCTAAGTAGATGAAGAAGAAACAGAAGAAAAATAGTAAAGTAGCAATAGTAGAATGTAAAAAGAAAGTGAAAGTTTAACCATTATTACGTTTTAATCCTAATTCATGGTCTAGATTGATGAATGTTGGGAAATTAGTGGGATAGATAGATACTTAAGGTATATTGAATAATGATGAGTTTGTTATTACAATCTAATAAAATGATATTGGATAATAGAATGTTTACAAAGAATGGTTTGACGGGGATTATGAATTTAAGTAGGATATAAAATCTAATTTGATGAAGGTATAAAACTATTTAAAAATGATAGCCATTGGAGTTTAAGAGTAATTTGCATTATCTCCATTAATTCGAGAAGCGCATTTAAAATAGATATTATTGGGATAATGAGGCAGTTTGGAAGGATTTACGTAAGTTATTTGGAAACACTTATATGAGATGTGGAAATTTATAGGATTATAATTATTTAAGTAAAGTGTGGTTGGATAGTAAAGTCAAAATTAAACCTACCATGGATGTATTTAATAGTTAAATTGAAGCAGATGTAAAGAATTTAATGGAAATTGACAAAGAATATAAAGTTTAAACAACTAAATGGCCGGTTATTCCAGATAAAAAGGATATTCGATCTTATCAGGAAATTTACAATTATGAACCTAATCCAAATTAAGAACCTTATATAGAATAGATAAGGGAAAAATTATCAACTTCTAAGAGACCAGTGAAATGTTATAAAGATTGCGTTTGTTTTGATTTAAGTAAAATGGGAGCATTTTCATATGTGAACATTACTTGGGATTCGGAATGCCCCAATAGAAAAAATAGAGTAGAATGTTTGGAACATGAAGGTACAGACAAACCTTGTATGAATATGTCTATTCAATAGAAATAACATCAAATCAATAAAATGAAATAAGAGGAGAATGCTGATGTAGAAGTAAATAGTCTTTTTAATTAAATTAGGAAACTCCTTGCTGGGGTATAGATGCCTATACAAGAAAAGTAATCATGAATATTCTACCATTGAATTATGATGAAGGTTAGAAAAATAAGTTTATGGAAAAGTTGTTATTGGCTATTAATAGACCATCTGATAAGGAAAATGCTTATGATATGAGGTTAGCATGCGATTTTATCATCAAAGAATCTAAATTGATGTCAAGTCATTACAATAAAGATGATAGGAAAATGGCTAAATAGATTTAAAAAGTTATTAAATATGATCCTGAAGGATTTAGGATACATACTAAAGGATTTGGATTAGTTTGTGTTAATAAAGAAGGGATCAAAAATAATTCATTAATTATTCCTTATTTAGGTGAAATCTATTAACCATGGAGATGGTATGAGAAATAAGATTTTATTAAAAAATAAATGAAAGAACATAATTAAAAAGACATTTTACCTGATTTTTATAATATTATGTTGGACATTCATAGAGATGATGCAAAGGGAATTGATTTCTTATTTGTAGATCCTATAAATAAAGGCAATTATTCATCTAGATTGAGTCATTCATGCAATCCCAATTGCGGCACAGTTACTACTGTTAGTAACGGTACATATGTTATTGGAATGTATGCTATGAGGGAAATTTAATATGGAGAAGAACTTACTTTTGACTATTGTTCATTTACAGAGAGTAAATAAGAATAATTATAAGCATTATGTTTATGTGGAAGTGAGAGATGTAAAATGTAAATTTGATATTTTAAATTTAGTTATTATTTATAATTATCAAATTGTAAGGAGTATAATGGTATTTTGGACAAAGAACATTGTTTTTTAACTAGGAATGCTATATTATTAAAATCATGTAGTGATAATATTGATAAATCGAATGAGGATTCAGAATTATATAGTAAATACAGAATAGGTTCAAGTGTTTTGAATGATTGTCCATTGTGGTTGAAGAATTGGGTTGGTTATATTTTGAAATTCATAGATTAAGAGTATTTTTCGAAGTCTATATAATTAGGCGTCAAACATACAAGAGTGAGTTAAATCTGAAGTATGAGTAAACAGCGGAAGTAGAATAATGGAATCAATTTACAGCTACATAACATTCTGAAGATAGAATTTAGAATTTGATATTCACTTTAGACAAAATTAAATTCTTTCTAAATAATAGCGACAGTAGCGAGCCGCCAATTTCAATAATTAGTGACAGTGATTTATTAGAGAGTTTTTGGAAGGATTATTCTTCATCATCTTCAAGTGAGTCCTCATTTTTTAATGAAATGTATCAATTATTTTAAAGACACAATCAAAAAAAGTTGATTGAACTAATCCACATAATATACAAGAAAAAATAGTAATTGCATGATTACAAAGAAAATATTCATAATATACATAAATAAGAACTTTTGATAACAAGAATGCTATTTTTGACAATGTCTCATATCCTGATGTAATAGTAATACACATTTCATCACGAAGCTTTGTCTCTAATTCTTTACATGATGGCATTTACATATACATACTTTAAACCATATGAATATACAGGGTTTTCGTCACCTCCAATAGAGGATTTAGAATGGAGAAAAGTTGGTGCATTTAAAAAGAAATGTAAAAGTGAAGGTAGAGCTTATTCATCTTAATTTGTATGGGGTTAGCTTGTTGGATGGTTTAAATAAACTGTTGCAGCTCCATAAGCTTCTCTTTCTTAGGATAGAAGAGGCACTCTATCTTATCCAGCTATTTCCTCCTTTGATAAAGCTGGAGATAAGGCTTATCCATTCCAATAATCTAAGGCTTAAAGCAGTCGTTCTTATTTCATTCAACATTTATTAGATAAACCAAGTTACATGTGGCCACCTGAAACAGCAAGTTGGAGTTATAAAAACACTTATAAGATTTATGGTACTATCCTATTTGAATAATTTTATTCAACAGAATTAGAAGAGGATTTTTTGGATGAAATCCTTGCTAGTCATACAAGGGATTTCGATTAAAAATATGACCTTTTTGTCAAGTACGAATCCAAGAAATTCAAACATTCATTAGATCTATTTGAAAAATTCAAAGAGATTTTCAAGCCTTATATTGGAGAGAATTAGTTAAATTATAAGGATGTAATTGTTGCTCCATAAAGATATCGAAGATGTAAATTTGAAAACAATTCAAAACGAGAAGCCTATATAGAAAGTTTAAGATCAGATGGGAAATCTGAAGAAGCTGATCTAATATAGAAATTTCCATTCATAAGCTATGCATTATGATATAAGTATATTAATGTTAGTTATTTCATTTATATTTATATCTATTACTTTTAGATAGTATATATATAATATAAGGCTAAAAATAAATAATAGAATTAATAATTAAAAACCTTATTCACTATCTTAATTTCGCTAAATTGGCATCTAACAAAAACTGAGTTATTAATTAAAAAAAAACTTCTTGTCTATAATTTGGTTTAATCTTCTTTAATTGATTCAAATAAATCTTCATCTAATTAATTACTTTTTAGTTTTACTTTCTTAAACTACCATTAAGCATAAATGGAATAATAGCAATATCCACAAATTTTAAATGAGCATGGATTACATATATAATACCCTTAGCGATAAGTCAATTATCTACAAGAGCAACATTCTAAATTATTATTTATTCCATCCACAAATTTTAGTTTGTGTCCCTATGTACATAAATTATAAAATTTTGAAGGATTAAAGCAACTTCCACAATACATTCTTCCACAACCCTATATTATAATTATACTGTTACTCTTTCTTCACATTGATATATGGTAGGTCTTTGTAAAGTGCAATAACAACAAAAATTACCTTCTGTTCTAATGGTTGTATTTCTACCGCATAAACATAATGTTGTCTATTTGTTACTTCTTATTGGCACGATAGTTTAAAAGACATTTTAATTTAAAGGAACATTAAAATCTCTAAAGAATTAATACGCAACATTTTCTAATAATTTAAATATTGTTAATTGTACATTTGTGTCCATATTGATAGCTAACTTAATAAGGTTTCTAAATCATTTAAAATAAATTCTAAGACACTTGTTAAACATTATTAGAATTAAGTTATATATTCTCTTCTTATTTAAACTATATTTCCATTTCATCTTTTATCATATTATTATTCTCAACAACTATTTTTTATTTTTCTTAATCCAAAAATCTTTATGTAATATCATTTATTTGATTAAGTTGATCTTTCAATGCCATTCCCATAATAAAGCTCTGAGATTCAATCTCTGAAATAAATATTAATTTATGAATTTTAGGAGTGCATTGAATGAAAGCCTCTATAATATCTGAAGTCATGGAAAAATTATCGATTCCTTATAATGGATTGTTCGGTTTCATATCTAATATTCCAACTGATATATAGGTTGAATGATAACTCATTTCTTATTCTATATTTTGGAATGCATCAATATATGCCTATTTATATTACTCACGATATATATTCTTTTTCATTTTATCGCAAAATGGATAGACCTATTTTACTTGAACATTTTATTCATCAGTTTGCTATTGTTCTTGAATACAACTTGGAGTTGAAATAATCCAAAATTCTCCTTTTTTCTCATGAAATTCTTTTGTTAATCGTCTTTATGATATGGAGAAAGAATCTTCATTTTTGGCAAACATTACTTATTTTTTCAGGTATGTATTACTAATACTCATTTTACGGATCAGTCATACAAAACCTTCGATATGTTAACGGAAAATCCATATCTGTGCTCCTTATTTCCATTATTGCCACATTCCATAATTACGGATGAACCGAATTTCCTAAAGCCACAACAATTTCAGTCACTAATAGAAATTTATCATAATCTTTACTATGATCAGCACTTGTTTAAACATTTATCTGGCCAATAATAACTGCTTTTTTCTCATTATAAGTATTAAGAGCTTTTCCATATGAATGTTACTAACCCATTAATCTAATTTATTTAAGATTATTGAAAACAATTATATTTTTATATTATTGAGCAATACTTCAATATGGATTTTAATTAACAATTCTAATTTCATATAAAATGATCTCAATTTTTCAATGATTTAATATTTACGATTTTATTTATATTAAAAAAACTGATGATCAAGATTTTATGCATTATTATATCACAAATGACAATCCTAATAATGATATGATATTTAATAGAATTAAATTTTGCAATATAATATTAAAATTAGGAACAATAAATTCCATCATTAATCTACTGGTCTTGGACTTGTTTTTCCTTCAAGAATATTAAAATTGAGAATTCTAGAAGTAAATACAATAATTTAAATCAATGAGTCAAAAAAATGTTTTTCTGTCTAATAGTTAATATGATAGGCCTAAAATATTATTAAAGCAAAGAAATTCACTCATATTGCTAGGTCTATTGAGCAATATTAATCAAGTAATCCTTAAAGTGGAGAGATTAAATTTAAAAAAAAAATAGAATGAGGGTAGACTAACTAACTTTTGTAATTTTCATTATGAATTATAATCTATCATAAAATATCAAGAGTGAATTACAAATAATATTTATCATATTTGTTTTTTTTAACTTGGAAAATGAGAATATAGTGAGAAAATTTATTTTTCTAGTTTGAATTGTTAAACCTGTTAAATTTTTAATATTTGTAAATATATAAGAAATTAAATCTTGTTCTAAAATGTTTCCATCGAGATATTTAATTTTTTGATAATGACTAAAGAATTTAGTTTTGAATCATGTAAATCTATCAACTCAGATGAAGAATTTAAGTAGGTAAAAATATGTCCCTTTTAAACTCACTTCTAAAATTTCTAATACTATACTTAAATTAACTTTTAAAATGAAGAAGCAAATCAACCTATACCATCCCCTTAATATAAATTTATGGGGGCAAGTTATAGTCATGATGAATCCGCTAACTAAAATTAACAAACATAAGAAGAATTGAATAACAGTAAATTACAAGATGAAGTTATTTCATAATCTACTATTAATATCAGCAAGAGCGTTGATATTTGTCTATAGAGTAAAAGTACCTTTCAAAGCAACAAAATATAGATTGCTTAATAAAATAGAATAAACAAGTGCAAAAATAAAAATGCTGTTCCAAATAATAATATAAATCTTAGAAAACCTAACCATAATAATAAAAATAAAATAACTAATATAAAAAATATATCTCCTCAAGGTATCTTGAAGAGAAGTACTTTTGAGTTATATTCAGATTAGAAGCCAATCAACTTATCATATCAAATGATCTCAGATAAGAAAATTTCTTTTGAGTTTGCTCAAGAATAAATGAAATCTATGAAAAGAATTAACTTTTCGAGCGTTCTTATATAAAAAAGAACAAGATTTGTTTTGAATTGAATAATTTTCATCTATAAGTTATATATACTCCAACAATCATCGAAATTAAGATTGAAATCAAGAATTATTTAATTCCTACTGTTATTTTTCCATCACTTTATTTTTCTTTAATAACTTTGAGATCCTCACACTATAAAAATAGACTAGAAATAATACAATCTTTTTGATTTAATCTTCTAATGCTAAAAAATCTTTTGAAACTTATTATTATTTTTTTTAGGGTTTTACATATTCAGTTTTAATTGTAGTTGTTTTAAAATCATTAATCTCTTATGGAGAAATGGTAGATTTATAAACAGTAGATTATAATGATGAAACTTCATCTATACAACATTTTAATATTTTTTAGTTCAATCTCTGTTATTTTTTGAAAAATTAAATCACATCCTGCTTATTTAATCAATTATACCTCGTTATTAGATATAGGTCCAGCTAAAATTTAAACACGATCTGCATTAATACTAATTCCATTTTCAGTTGTCAATTTTAATGTTACACTATTACCAGCCCTCAAAACTCCAATGCTTGGTTTTACACTATAATCAGTTTGATTACTTAATCTAACTTTGAAAGCAACAAAAATTGTTGAAACATTTTGTAAAACAATTTTTGCAATGTACTAGTTATTTTCTTACTCGAATTTTAACATTCTATCAGGTTAAACTAACAGTAATTATTCCATTTTAATATTAATATTATTTTTACATATATTATAATTTCTTTCAATATTTTGTTTAGTTATTGTTTTACAACCCATTCAAATAATCAGATTAAAAATGATGATAAAAAATATACCTTTTAACATGAATCATTCTCAATCAATTATCCAAATCATTTTCTATGCCCCTTACATAAAAAATCAGATTATGAAATTCTCTTTGGATAATAGACTATTTTTCTAAATTAAATTTGAAAAGATTGAAGAGAAAAGAATTGCTTATTATATATAAATGTTTTTGAAATAATAACATATATTTCTATGAGATTTCAATCTAAATTTAGGAGTTGTTTGTTTTGGATTTAAGAAAAACTGTAAAAAGATGTAAGACTATAAGATGATAACTTTTTTGTGTAATAAAAATAACTCTATTTGATTTTGCTTATGTATATATTGAATTTGATGAGTTGGTTTAATTAACTATTGTATTATTATAAAATAAATTTCAAATGATCGATAGAAGTTATCAACTTAATTCTTCTTATGAATCCTCAGGAACTTTGCCACCCAAGAATAAATAATTCTCCCCTGTTATTACACAGCTTATGAGGAAAGATAGAGAAATTGAATAAATGAGGGATGAGTTATCATAATAGAATTATTTGATTGATGAATTGTCTCAATAAATTCATTATTTAGAGTAGTAACTTAAAGACAATGAAGGATTTAGAGAAAAGTATCAATCCCTTAGCGAAGAACATTGTTAGCAATAAAAAGATGTTCAAAAATTAAAAGTACCTGTTTAAACTACTACAGCTAAAGAGATTTTAAATTTATTTCTAGAATAAGATAAATTAGGAGTTGAAAATGTAGAAATAAAATATATTGAGTCTACACCTTATTATAAATAAGAATTGTAGGAGTCAATTAGCAGAGAGTTAGAATAAAAAGAAATATTAGAAATATTTATAAAGCATTGTAATTAAATGAATTAGTAAATTGTATAAAAAAATTAAGAGATTCTATAATTAACTTTATAAAAATAAGAGGAATTAATATCATAACTTATAAAAAAGGAAGAAGAATTGTTATTTTATAAAGAGAAAAGTAGAGTATTTTATGAATTATTATAATGTAATATGGATTTAACAAAATTATATTAAAAGTAGCATCAAGGGTTAAGATAAGCATTAAAAGGATGTTGGACAATTAACATGGACCAATCTCAATAAATCGAATAAGTAATTAAATTATTAGATAATGCATATTAATAAGGCAATTCACTTTAATTTAAACCAATTTTAGATCAAATAAAATTATAATCAAATCAAAATTATTCTAATAAAGCCTTGTCTTAATTAGAATAATTTATTAATAAAGCTTGTTAGATTGAAGGGAAGACCGCTTTTGATAAGATCTAAAAAATGGCTATTTAAATAGATAAGTATTAACAGATATGTTAAAACATTTAAGAAGAAAAATAAGAGATGATTGAAGAATTATAATTTTATAAAAATAAACTTTTAGAACAAGACGATACTATTAAAGAATTCGAAAAGTTATTAAGTGAAATGGAATAGAACTATCATTAATAATTAAACACATAAACTTTATAATTAAATGAAATTAATTAAAAGAATGAATTGATAGCTCATTATTAATTAATATTAGATGATTATAAATCATAAATTTCATCAAAACAAGACTTAAAATTAATTAACGAATAAGAGAGCGAATTATAGAAAGAATAATAGTTAGAAGAGATTTTAAAAATAATTACTATGATCCTCCAAGGCTATAATACTTTGACAAATGATTATTAATTAAATATAGATATAAATGGAATAAATGTCAATAAGTACATATTTATTAATTATATAGAAAAGTACAAATTGAGATTAATCCTTTAATCCATAATTATATAAATAAAATATAATAACAAGTGAATAGTCATTTCATGAGTACTGGTAAAAATTATTATGAATTAACAAATCATATGGTAAATTGCTTGTAATTGATGAAATAACAACTACCTTAACATTAATTGAAAGTAAGTATATTTTTCATTACTTTTAGAATTTTATGAATAATGCAAGTATTGAATATATAGAGAAATTTAATTAAATAAGTTATTGCTATTTTGTAAAATAAGAAAAACTAACCAGCAATGAAAAGGATATCTATCGAAAATACTACACATATATTCCTAGATTGTTAGGTGAACTAATAGAAAACTAAACTTAGACCTTCATTAAATTATTAAGAGAAAAAGTTTATAATAGTATAATGTGTGAACCTATTGCTTCGAATAAACCATTTTAATGATGCATTATTTATATTTTTATAATTAAATAATAACTAAATAAAAATAAATATCTTTTATCTAAAAATTTTATATCATTCAAATATTCTCTATTCAACTATTATAATTTAATAATAATAATAAGGAAATTGTCTAATTTACTCTTTTTAAATAGTTAATCAATTCTTTAATTCAAAAAATTTCATGTAAGATTTCTAATAAATATTGCATCAAAGTTTAGGCTTTTTAATTAACAAATTTCAATAATTACTCGATTTTAAGCATTCAAATTTATAAAAATTATATTTCTAAAAATCAATAAAATTCTATTAATTGTCAAATAAGAATTATTTCAAAATACATATAATATATTTATTTAGACATCTCTTATGTTTATTATAGTAAGATTAAATTCATTAGAATATTATTATATATTTAGAGAATGTGTTTTATATTAAGGATTGATTTGAATATATTTATTAGTGATGATGTTAGAAGAGATTTAATTTTCAAATTTTTCAAAAGAAATAGATAAATAGAGTCTTAATTTCTAAATTGTTGTTTCATCAAATAGGTTATTAGTATTAATAATTGAAAGGGGCTTGTTTTTCACTTAAGAAAATAATTATAGCAATATAATGAAATGAGGACATTATTTTAATGATTAATGATTAATACATAATTAAGAAAAAAATTTCTTAAGGTTCATTTGGCGTAGTGTATGTAGGATAGGATGTTTAAACCAATTAGTATGTGGCCATTAAGATAGAAAAGAGTGATTAGGGATCAAGTTTAGAGAAAGAAGTAAGAATATGTTATATATAGGCAAAAATACTTCAACATTTAAATGGTACTCTCAATATTCCTCGACTTTATTATTTTGGAGAGCACAAGAGATAAATGTTAATGGTTATAAGTTTCTTGGGAAAAGATCTTACTTATTACATACGACAATATAAGAAGTTTTCCTTGAAATGTGTCTTATTAATTGCAGAATAAATGCTAAGTATATTGGAAAATATACATTTAAAGTAAAGAATTGATAAAAATTTGAGATCTGTATTACATAGAGATATCAAACCAGAAAATATACTAACAGGAAGAGATAATGATTCAAATTTATATTTAGTAGATTTTGGTATTAGCAAATTCTATAGGGATAAAAAGGGAAGACATATGTATGATAGTTTAAAAATATTCAAAAGCAATTTTTCAGAAAATAAACCATTTTTAGGAACATCTAGATATGCAAGTCTCGCAGCGCACAAAGGATAAGAGCTTAGTAGAAGAGATGACTTGGAATCTTTAGGATATGTTTTAATATATTTATTAAAAGGTTAAGTATATTATTTTAATTTAGGAAGCCTTCCTTGGTAAGTTTTAAAATTATAGGATGAATAAAAAATAAAGGCTGTTGGTGATATGAAAACTACAATATCTTTACATGAATTATGTAGTGGATTACCTAATGAATTTGAAAGAATGATAGATTATGCACGTAAATTGGAATTTAGAGCCACTCCTGATTATAAATTCTTAAAACAAATGTTTTAGAAATTAGCGCATTAACAAAATATTTAAGACTAATTAAGATATGACTGGGATTATACTTCATCTTCACTTCAAGTACCAAGTTCTGAAATTGCAGTTTTAAGAAAATCAAGAAGAACTACAGATTAAGAATAATAAGAATTATAATAAAATCGTAAAAAATAAGCATCATCCAGTACACTTAATGGTATAGATGGATTATCGGGATATAGCTTTTTAAAGACTCCTGAATAACATTGTAAAAATATCTCGTTAACACCTGCTAAACATAAAAGCAATTCAAGTTTTAATGACACATTTAGTAGTTATAATTAAAGTGGAAATTAAAGTGTTATTGGATTACCAAGTCATCAAAACAATTTATCTTAACTTTCTTTTCTTGAGGATAATAATCTTCTATGTTTGGCTTTTGAAAGTATGAGCAAAGTTACCAAAGAATAATTAAATTAATAAGAACATGAAGATAACAATGAAGATATAAGTCCTTCCCCCTTGGAAGTTAAATACTTAAAACTAAAAAAATAATCAGTTCATGTGTAATTTATATTTTTAATTATTAGTCATTTTAAAAGAACACTATTACAAATAGAATCCATGAATATTATTCCTCCTTAGTCTTGAACTAATCAATTTTTTAATGAGTTTAACTTTTTGATTAAAATTATAAACATAATTATTATATTAAATAATATTAAAATCATTTATAATTATAATATTAAAATTATAAAGATTTTCCTATAAAACTTTCGAAAAAGAAATATAAACATCACAAAATATCTTCAGAATAGTTTATCAAACTAAAAATATTTCAAATTGTTAAATCCTTTCTAATTTTACAAATTAAAATAAGAAAAAACTATATTCAATTCTAAAACATATATAAGTTTCTTACAAATTTGATCTAATATTAAGTAGATAAAGATTATACCATTCTTATAATTAAGATATTATAATTATAAAGAATAGTAAATGTTCTCTATAAGGACATTAAACTAATTGAATTTGAAACAAGTATAAAATTGTGATATTAAATATCATCTATAAACCTGAATATATATCATATACTCTTAAAAATATTTTTGTTTAAGAGCTTAATCTTCATGACATTATTAAGTAAAATAAACCATAATATTGGTTGAGAGTTCTGTTTGGAGAGATATTTGCAAAATTCGTTTAATTGTTAAAATTTCTGATTAGAATCAATAGAAAAAAAAATGAATTGAATTCAAGAGATTCGCATAAATGTAGAGTAGAGTGATTAAATAAATTAAAAAAGAAGAATAAAAATAGTATTCTAAAATATTTTTATATCGTTTAACAGAAATATTGGAATTATAGAACTTCTTTAACAATTGTTCTGGATAAATGCATCATTTTAACACTAATATAGACAATTAAAAAATAATGATTATGAAATATATTACGTATTAATCAATAAACACATATAAAACAAAATTCATTATTACGAGAAAACTCTTTTCATGATTAAAAAATCTCTATTATTCATTGCTTGTTGAAATCCAATAAATATTTTGAAAGGAGCAATAAAAATACAAATTATTAGTTGACCTAAATATATTGGTATGCTCAAAATCAAGTTAACAATTAAAATTATGAAAATGCTCTCAATTTTTGTTTCTAATTCTTGAATTAACTTTTCAGTTTTATTAAGCGCAAGTGCAAATGCCACTAGAGGAGAGAGAGATAGGAATGTAATAAGTTAGAGAGCATTTACAATAAAGCATAGTATAGTCTTTTTTAATTCCTTTAATTCTTCACAATGTGGACATTAATATGTCTAAGTTCCTTTTGAAGAGAAAAGTTCTAATTATTTAAAGCATTTCGAGCAAAGTTTTTTAAAGCATATGGTACAATTTTCTTAATGAGGACCTACTTTTTCGATTGTAATTGCACATGAATTAAGACTTTCTAAACTGTCTCGAGACTCTAAATTCAAAAAATTTTTATACATGTTTTGCATAAGGTGCCTGAAGGGTAAGTTTGAGATCGTTTGTTGAAATTAACCATATAAATGATATTATTGATTTAAAAAGATCTTTAAAGTTTGTGTTATAATCCCAATATTAAACATAAGATTACTTTTCCTTAATATAAATTTTTTGAATTAAGTTTTTCAATTAATCAATTTATACAAGAATTATTTGGAATTTTAATCAATTTCTAAATTAAATCTTAAAGATTCTCTTCATATCTAAAAGATTCACCTTTCAATTTCTTCAATTATTAAGATTTCAAACAAAAAAAAAATAACAAATAATAAACTATTTTTAATAATGTTCCATAAATATCTTTTCTAAATTCATTGTCATAAAAAACAAGCATTTCGTGATAAAATTAATTCTTACTTTCTATAATAATCATCATATATAAACTATAACAAAATGATGAAGTCAAAATAAAAAAAAAAACAAGATTAAATACTCTTTTTTGAACAATAAATTCTATAGATTGTTTTAACTGATTATTTTTAAGACAATTATAGAACTTTCAAATAAATTGAATCATATATCGTTAAAAATAAGTAATTTTAAAATTGAAAATGTTATTCATTTATAATATTATTTGTGTTATTTATTAATAAAATTAAATTAAAATAATTTAATCAAATTTAAAATTCCTTTATATTTATAAAATAATATAAGAACAAAATTTCTATCGATTGCAATTATCGTCAAATAAATCACAATACTTGAAAAAACATCTTATTATGATTAAGGTAAGATTAATTTCCATATATAAGAAATAAAGCATAGAAAACAAATAATTATTATTGTTTAATATATATTTATAGAATTTGAATATAAAAATATTAAATTTACTTATATTATAAATTATCCCTTTGATAGGTTAAGTTAACGAAATTAGTCTTTAGTATGATGGAAATGGAATAAATAAGATTAAGGTACATATAATTAGGGATGGTAAAGTTGTGGAATGTTTAGTTTTTGTAAAATTTAGAATGATGAAATTTATTATTATTTTTAATAAAAGTTTTTTTTGTTAAAATGAACGATATAGCTCACACTGGAAAGTCATAAGCATCTGCATAAGATATTCATTCAAAAATAGAGAGTCAATTCTTACAACGGTATGCACATTATTTAATTGGGGATGAGTTTGATTCATTTTTAACTCCATCTTTTGTACATATGCTACATATCTTGGATTAAAAAAAAGTGAGTTGTGAGTAATTGATAAATTACAAGACATAATAGATAAATGTAATTTAGTGTAAATTTAATATAGAATCAAAATACAGAGAGTTAAGTATTTTTTGCATTAAGAAATTTTACTTTTAATTCATTTTCTTTGATGTTTGATTAGAAATTAGAAAACACAAATGTTTATTCTAAAGAGGAGTATTTTCGATCAATAAGAACGACGTATTATTTATTTAATAGAGTAGACAAGATTAAGCTAATCGTAGACATCAATTTGTACATAATCCATCTAATTCATTTAATTAAGACAAGTAAGAATAGAATTAACACAATTTCTATGAGTTATATTCTAATAAATTAGCTAAGGATTAAGGAGATATACTTTAAGGCGAAATTGTGATATTTGAGACCAGAATTAAATATCCGGCTACAAAGGCCAAATAATTATGTTATGAAATTAAATAGAAAATAGACAATCTTTTTAAATCAACTGTAAACAAAACATTAATTTGAAGACTAGGTAGCATCAGATTATTAGATCAGAATATATACCATATTTAGAAGAATATAAATATCCAACAATAGTGTTAATCATTTTATATAACGGAGATGTAAATCTAGATTTCTAAAAACTTCTCCAAATGAATTAAATCACTATCAATAGAAAACAATTTGCCTTAAAAGTTAAAGTTTATTTTATAAGTAAACTTTCGTTGTTCAGTCATTTTAGAGAAGTAAACAATCAATAGAAGACTGAATGTATTACAGACAAGGTAAATGTCTAAAACTTAATCCAAGGTTGTCACATTCTACGACATGAATAGAGTAAGACAAAGAAGATAAAAAGTCCTCAAAGAAATTGAAATTATTAAGAAACAAGCCTAAGTGGTAATAATAAATGGTAATTTCATAAGAATTAAAACAAAAAAAAGTAAGAGTAATACTGGAAGTGGAGCATTACTACCGGATTTTGTGTGGCAGCTGCTATCTATTTATTAAGCAAAAAATAAATAAATCTCAAAAAATTTGTCCAAGTTACTTCCAAAATAGTTTGATTTTTTTATATAATTTTATATAAAATTAGTTAAAAACTTATATCTTAGATTTAAATAGAATGTTCTTTTTAAAACTAATAAAATTATCTAAAACTATATTTCAAACCAATAGAATCAACTCATAATGTAATTTCTTTTATTACAAAAAGATCTATTAAATTTATTCAAAATATTTAAAAAATAGAAAATGTAGATTATTATTATTCTACAAAATTAAGTTAATCTATTAGTATTAGTTAGGTAACATCTTGTCCTAAAATTATTAATAGCTTATTGTAATTATTGAATAATTAAGAAAAGAGTATTAACAGTTAAGCCAATATAATACTGTATTTTTGTAAAAATTAGTATAAAAGACAATAATATTTACATCAAAAAAAGTAAGAAGAAACTAAAAATATTATTTACCAATATTGTTAAATTTTAGATAAAATACTTACTTTAATAGATAAACTTAAGAAATGATAAATGACAATTATATATATGTTTATTTCAAAAAGTCATATATTGTCTTTACATTTTTCGCATAGTTTATTCTATTAACATTCTTTTAATTTAGCGTTTTCCAGTCTTAAATTAACGATTTCTTATTATAGAGAATGTAATTCGTCTTCATAAATTGAATCTTAAGGGAAGTTAATCTTCTAAATTCATAAATAAATTACCATACTTCATATTTTGATAATTCTTCTCTTAATTAAGCATTTATTTATGACTATTAATAATTTAATTAAATGGAAATTTTAAGCTTATTTTGTAATTCTTCTTTTGTGCCTTCACAATCTACTATATTAAATGGTAGATCATCAACTTTTTTATTTGACCTTGCTTATGCTTACTGGGTACTTTAATAAAGTTATGATTATAAGTCTAAAAGAGAATGAGTAAGTGACTTTGGTGGTGACTTTTAAGAAATCTATGAAAATTATGTAGCACTAATATTCATAAGTTCTTTCGAAACATGTGTAGAGATTTAATTAGAATGGTTTTAAGATATAAGTTAACTAGATGTTCCAATAGATTAAACTGATTGAATTACAGAAAGATTTATCTTATCAACAATTTACTAATTTAAATAAGGAATTCTTACCTTATATATACGCTGTCTAATGACATTTAATTCAAGGTCTAAAATTTACTATTATTGTTCTTCATCTAAATTTTCACTATTTTAAAGGGAAAATGAATCTAAGGATAATCTAGATTGAGAAGTAAGTTCACACAGATATTGTCCAATCACCTCATTCAATTTTTAACCCAATTAATCTAATGTATTATTGAAGGGCTCATTTTATTATTTTTCTATTTCAATACAATCATTAGTTTCTTCTATTTTCTTTGATTTTATTTCTTAATTATTTTCGCATGCTCCAGAATAATAATCTTTCAATCCCAAAATGTTTAAATCATTAAGTTAAATTGAACCCCCCAGATCCTCTTAATCCTTTCTTTATAATAATTATTTATCAACCTTATCATTAAAATAAATCATACAAACTCATTTTTTAATTTATCTTTATTATGATTCTTATTACTAGGTAGTTTTGTTTATGAATATGATCTCTATATCCCGCACATGTCTAAATCATAATCCTAAGTACTCTCAAATTTATTATTCATTATATTTTAATCAATATATTATAATTTAATATAAAGTCATTACAAATCAAAATTCATTACTTAAGTATTGACATCTTCTATTTTTCAATTGAGTATTATCTTTAGAACTACTCTATCTATTTTATAAAATCCTCATCCAATTAGATACATACTTAAAAACTAACTAGTTGATAATACATATAAAATCAAAACAATTGAAATAATCTTAAAGAAACTAAATAGTAAATAATTTGTTAGGTAGCATGAATTATAAAAGATAGGGTTTCGCTAACATCACTATGTAATTACAGATAATTGTTTAAATAATATAAAATACTAATATTTATTCCCAACTTAAATACTCAAATCAAGAAAATTCAAGTTCAGCAAATTTTTCTAAAGTTTACTTACTTTGAATAAAAAACGAATAATTCTAAATTTCTTAGCTAATATTGATTGGTGTTAAGTTGTAATCATTAATAGCAAGTTACATAAAATGTTTTTATGTATCTATTTTCAATGTCACTTTATCATCTAATTATAATTTATGAGTAACAATCAATCCTTCATCATTTTAGCCATTATATAATCTTCTTTCAGGTAAGATTATTTGATAGGACTTCCTAGTAGACTATATATTTTAGATATTTCCATCCATTATGATTCCAAATGAAAATTAAATATCATCATCTTTTAATTAAAATTCAAGCTAACGATGTTAATCAGATGAATTTGATAAATAATAATTAAGATTTTCTATTACTAACATTGACCAGTCTTCCTTAGAAGGATTTTATAATTTTAATTTAGCTTCATTTAATATAACTAGTAAATTTTAATTAGCTTCATTTAATTGATCTAATAATATTTTCATTTTTCTTATTTTCTTTTTGAAAGATTATTTTACTTTGATAATTTTCTTTAATATTTTTTCATCTTAAGTCTTTTAATGTTACAAAATCAATTAATTGGTGTGTTCTTGTTATTCCCTTTTCTCTTTTTAATTTAACTTCATGATTGAATTAAATTTCTCATTCCAATCCATATCTTTAGCTTCAAGTAGAATTTCTGTTGAAATAATAAATTATTTGTTGCCTACCTAATATTTATCTGTAAATTCTATATTTATAAATAATTTTGCTTTTGCTAAATCAAGAGTCAACACATTTTGAGATTCTAATATATTAGCTATATTATTCTAAATAAAATAATAGAGATTATGTGTATTATATAATCCGTGTGTTTTTTGTTAACACTCTTCTTCTGTGATTTACCCTTGAAAAATTTGAAAAGTTGAATAGTTAATTACTTTGATTTATAGAGAGTTTTCTCTTTATGGGTCAATCTCAATTTTCCATATTATTTCTACAAATCGAATAGGAAAATAGCTTTCTTCTTTGAACTTTGATTCCATTAATTTATTTTAGAATTCTAACATTGATTCACTTATATTTATCTAAAAAAATTAAATAGAAATTCTATAATTACATTATAAAAAAACTTTTCAATTTTTATAATTCTATAAGATTTAAACTTAAGATCTCATTTAAAGGTTTTCTGGATTTTTACAAAAGAATTTAATTATCTTTTTTACCTTTTTAGCACTTAGAAAATAGCATTAAATTAAAATAAAATTTTCTAAGATAATCATTCTTTATTTTCAATATTAAATTCTAAAATTAGAAATTATTAATAATGGAAAGATTTTGAAAATATTGAAATAAAAATGTGTTTTTATAACAACTAAATTTGTAAGTATTATCATTAATATTATGGCAGCAGAAATTAAACAAAATATACACAAGAATACTAATTTATTGAGATTTTGGTTTTCCAAATTAAAATAATTCTTCCATTAATCAATATTATAATTATATTTTTCTTTAAAACAAAAAGATACATTTTGTATTTAAACTGAAATTGATTAGAAAAGGGTCAAACCTAATATAAATTGAGTCAAATAGAAAAATTTGATAGTAAAATCACATTATTTGATAAATCAAATAATAAGTTTTGATTTCTGATATATTAAAAAATAAATTAAATGGAGTTTATAATTTATAAAATTTATTCATTATTAAATTAAATTAGTAATTGTTTATCCGCAATCTAAATTGGGTTATTTTAATTTTAATTTTTCATTTTCTTTTTCTGATTCTGAATCCTCTTGATTACAACAATCTATGCAATTACATAAAAATGTGCATCTCTATTATTTTAAATAACATTCACAATATTTTTTTATACAGCCAGTTTTCTTACAATTACATCCTCCAATTTATGATTTCTTTATTGATTATGAACAATTTGAATTATTACAACCTAAACAATTACATTCAATATTGCAAGCTTTTCCAGCAGCGAAACACTCACAATATGATTTTTAACATTTCGATTTCATACATTTACATCTTGTAATTGTATTTAGAATAGGTCTTTCGATTTGTTTCATTTTTGTTATTTTTTATTAGATTGGAAATGGTTTTATAGGTATATACACCATTTTAGGACTCTCATCAACATCAAATTATTTCAACTTTGGTTTCATGAATTCTTTCTTTTATGGTGTTGATGTATAGTAATCTTCAGCCCTTATTAGATCTAGGGCAAATCTTATAAATGAATTACAGTTCTCAGTTGCCATAATAATTATTAATGAATTTTTGCCTCCATTTACATAACTAATTTTATATTCACTGTAAAATAAGTCTAGTTTTCTCCTTTATAAAAAAAATAAATTTATAGAATAATTTAATAGAGAAATTCATAACATTCTTTGATTTGGATCCTTTTGAAGCATTTTAATTAAAGATTTTTAGAGCTCTTTGTCCTGTATTTTTTTGATAGACTAATTTGGCTGCCACTTTTCTATTTGTCTTTTAAATTTATTCAAATTATCAATATATGCTGGAATCTTTGGACAATCCATTATTTTACATATGATCATTCCCAAGGACCATATATTGCATTCCTTAGTAAAATAAGGAATGTAATTTAATTATTCTGGAGAGATATATTAAAAATTAAGTTCATCACTATTCTATAAATCCGATATTTTATTAAGATATATCTAACTTGATACTTATTAATACGAGAACGATTTAATGCTTAGATTAAAATGAATTATATCGAAAGAATGAAGTGTGATTATGATTTTAATGATCTTATTGGCAAAGATTGATAAAGTATTAACATTCTATTTGAGAATTTATAATTGTGATTCGAGGTTCTTAGCTTCAATATATTATCTTACAACCAAAATAAATCTACCTTAAAGGCAGATCTCAACTATATTGAATAGGTTTTAAGAATCCTACTCCTTATTATCATTAGAAGGATTAAATAATTTTCTGATCAATCCTCTGTTTTCAGAAGTCGAATCCAAAATCTCAAGGTAATAAGATAATCCACTCTCTCTATGGATGATAAGTTATACTAAGTAATCAATATGTATGTTACTCTCATTCACTTCGAATTCTTAATGAACATATTTTGATGAAAAACAATATTTAAAATTGGAGAGATTCATCAAGTAGGTAGGACTTTTCTACCTCGGTATTTATGTATTGTATTTAGATTACGGAGATACTTATAGCAAATTACTATCTTCAAAGGGTTCTGTGATAGCAAATTCAAGTATATGTTCTGTTGTTTATGGAATCTTAGCTCTAGGTTGAGTTTTACTCAGAATAGGCGTATTTTTTGGATATTCCTGTTTTTTGGTTTGACATACTCCCATAAATTTATTTGATAATATTAGTTAATATATGTAAGAACCCAAATATTTTTAACGCAATAGCTTACATTTATTTTTATATAGATAAATTATAAGTAGATATACAGAGTTGTGAATAAAAAATGTTAATGTATTTAACAAATTTAACAATCTCTTTCGCTTAGCCTCAAAAAAATCTACTTTTTAATGAGAATCTATGTATAACTATATTATTAATAAACAATATTTATTTTAGTATTAATTAATACTAGACTGTTAATTATCATCATTTGATAATTGACTATGAAAAATTAAAATCGAAATCTCTTGAAGCTTTCATATATTTGAATGAGAAATTATTTTGGATTGCAAAACTTAAGTCAATTTTTATAAAACTTTTAAAATCTGATATTATTTAAAAAATGACAATCTTAGCCAAATCATAGTTTAATTTGAATAATAAATCTCTACATATTAATAAACTATTATTGGTCAAAATGGAAATTTTGAATAGAAGAGTTATTTGTGGTCAAAATTAATATAAATAAAAATTTATTTGAGAATTTATTTTAATATTTAATTAAATGAACAATTATGATATTCTTATTCCTCATCAATCTGTTTTTAAATTTGATCTTAATGTTGAAGATTAAATATGAAAGATTAGTATTCATTATGTATGAGATATGTAAAAAATCGCTTCAAAATGTATTTCCAATGGAATAATGTTTAATATTGCATATTATTCCACTATAATTAATCAAAATACTCAAGTAAAATTATTAAATTCTTAATGTGACATGAATAATAATTTGGAAAGGATCAAAAATTATAATCTCATAGTGTCAGGCTGCTTATAATTATCAGGAAGATTGGTTAGAGAATATAAATTATACGAGTTTTAGAATAATAAAAGGTTATACTCCTTTCGATAAGATACCAATGTAATTTGGACATAATTCTTCTGCATAAAATAAAATAAAGTGATAATTTGCCATTTAAGGCTGGAATTAAGTTAGAATATTCATATTAAAAATAAAAAAAAATCTTTTTATCAAAAGGTTAGATTGATCTAATTTGCTTTAAAAATAGTTAAAATTTCACTAGCATATGATATATCTTATGAAGATCTATAATATTTTTTTGCAAATTTATTAATTCTATAAATAATGGAAGTTGCAAATTACAGTTTTTGAAGTTATTTAATGTCTTTTTAAGAATTATTATGAATAGCATGATAGAATTAAAAAATCAATAACATTCAGTTACTCTATCATCAATTAATATTGTATCAAATAATTTATCTATCTCTATTAAAATTTATTTTATAAATCAATTAAATACAATTTGAAAAGATTACTTATTAATCATTAATAAAATAAATACTCTATTGTTATAATTTTAAATGGCTAACCTCTTAAATCTGTGAGATTCGAATCAGCAGGTATAATTCTCAAACAGTTTAACTTGAAGGTTCAACCTAAAAAATATTGTATGTTGACTACTTGCACCATCAGCACTTTGTGAAAATAAGTAATTTATTCATCTCAAAAACTTAAAATTACTAGCTCATTCTTTACATTTTAAATACTCAACTTTTATAATTTATTAATTTATTATAATAATACTTTCTAATTAATTAAAATATTATTAAAAATATAGTTATCAACTTAAATTAAAAAAAATTATAATAATATAAAATACTTCTAATCTCTTTTAACTAGAATATATTATATAAAATTTTTATAAAATAATTCCACAATAAATCTTAAGATGAAGAAAAAGGTTTGTTTACTCTTAATTTATATTTATTTTTATGTAATTAATTTATATGTTTTATGGAATTTTTTATGGATAATATATTGTTAGTTAATTAAATAACAAGCCAGTACTCCAACATTTAATATATTTTAAACCAAAAAATTTTATGATTCTTGTGGATTACAAGAAAGATGGTAAATGGAAAATCATTCATCATTTTTTTTTCATAGAAATTTCTTTTTTTTCAGTGTAAATAATTTTTTATACATAGCATTTGAAGGTATTTAATCTTCTATGTACCGATTTTATAAAATGAATTATTTATATGGTAGAATGGTTTATTTATAATTAAATAAGTAAGTATATTGGATGTATATAGAGAATTTGAATAATGTAGATTGGAGATTATGAAAATAAGAAAATCATTCTGGGTTTCATTTAATAACATTGCACAAAGGTGAGAATCCCTCAGTAGATTGTTTTTTTTGAAATCTTTCACTTTGAGAGTATTGGATTTCGTATTCCTTAATTTTATCAAAATTGATCTGAATGTGTTTTTAGGCAGGTAGACGATGGAGTTTTAGAGTAGATTAGGTAGATTAGCAAAGACCCATTTGAGTTTATTGTAAATTAATAATGAAAAGAATATCCAACATTTTTTTCAATTATATAGCAGAAATTAATTCACTGAACTATTAGTCTTAATTAAGTTATATATATAGGGAAAATTATTATTTATTTTAATTAATTGCCTCTTAATGATTAATGCATCATTCAAATGGAAATTTTATTTTTTTTTTACTTATTGTTTATTTGAATGAACATTTTAATCTGAGGAATGGAAATATCTCAAAACTCTGGTTGGTCTTCATAAAAAGAGGAAGAACTACTTTAATTAGATTAAGTATCCAATTTTGCAAACAAGTCCTCTAAATCAATATTGATGCCAAATTCTTCATTTTTTCCTGTCAAAAATGGGTGTTAACTAGCATCCTAGGCAGACATCCTAGCAGTTGGCTCCCATTAAAGACATTTTTATACAAAGTCAAGAAATTAACAAAATGTAGGTTAATCTAAATTAAAAAATGATAGCATACCTTTAGTAGATTATTAATTATAATATTGTGTAAGATCCGTCAGCTTCTTTATTGGATGAGTTTAGTTGTATCCTTCTTTGATTTCTATTTATGGATATTCCTTTTTGAATTGCTCTCTAGATTTTAATGAAAAAGTATCATCTTGTAGTAAGTTAAAGTATTTTTTGGATGCAGGGGCATGTTTAACATATCCCTCCTTAGCTAAAGGATATTGAATTCAATAAATTACTTATTTTAGGACTTGTAACTTGAATGATTCTTTCCAAACAAGCATATTAATCCCAACATGGAAAAAGTGGATTTCCTAATAATAATTCTACAGCTATGCAACCTAAACTCCAAATATCAATTTTAGCTAATATTAATTAACATGTATATTACTATTATAGTTGCGATTTTCTAAAATTATTTCAGGAGCTCTATAGAATCTACTTTAAATATATATATATGGGTGTTTCTCATTCAAAAAACAACTCGATCCAAAATCGATAATTTATATAGAACAATCATCCAATATAGGCTATTTTTGTTCTATCATAATATTCTCTGGTTTAAGATCAGCATGAACAACTCCACATTGTTCTGCTACACAAAGTCCTGTTACTATTTAATTGAGAAATTTTCGGACTAGCGACACGCTAAATCCTTCATATTTATTTGTTTTCATTGCTTCAAGTAGATTCTATGCCATTAGAGGGAAAACCAGACAAGCATGCTTCTTATGTAAAAATTAGTCATTTAGTTAGATTATACAATTTTTTTAAATATTTTATTCCTTTGAGAATGCTTAGAGAGTTCTTAATACACGAATTTCTAATTTTTATTATTAGTGAAATGCGTTTTAGTTTTTTATAATCTATTTATCCTTCTTATTTCATACCTTTATTGCTACCTGCTATTTTGTTCCTTCTATACTACATTTTATCACTTAACCAAATGTTCCTGCCCCCAAGAAAGCCTCACAAATATATGTTCTTAAAATACATCTCAAATAACTTACATATTCTTTTTATTATTGTATAATTTGTCATTTTATCTGATAATGAGATCATGATTTTCATTGTCATAACCATCATTATAGTGTCCTATCAAATTTGTATAAATTAATACCTTCTTTTGGAGAAGTAAGAATCCTCACGGGCATCTAGATAGGTTTGCCATTGAACTTCTATAAATAATCCTTGTAATGTGATGTAAATTATTTAACAATCTTGAAAATAATTATCTTAAATTCTTACCCTTAATCCGCATTTATGAGGAGTGAAGGAATGTTGAGCACTGGAAGGCCATTTCTGGAATCCTCCCAGTGAACAGATGGCTATACCATCTTAATAATTTTTGGACATTATTTATATTAATTATTTGATATTGTACTTTATTCAATTTGCTACTTCATTCCATTTCATTACGTCTCTTATCACTTTAACATAAGAATAAATTCAATTACCATTCTACTTAATCTTCTCCCAAATCAACCTTTATTTAAAAATTAAACTCACTAAGATATACCATTTTTATTATTCATAATTTTCAATTCTTTCATAATTCTAATTTATCAATATATAAATTTAGTAATTTTTTTATATTATTCTTTAATATACATTTTTTTAATCACTACTCCAACTACTCAATTAAATTTCAATTTCAATAATTAAATACTTTTCAAGAATTATTAGAAAATTTCAAATTCTCCTTCATTATTTTCTAATTATTAATATCTCAAAACTAATAATTTATACTCTCAATATTATTTTCTGAAATCAATTTTATCTCTTAATTTATTGTATTTTCTTTCTAATCAATTTTAGCACTACTTAATTAAAATTAATCATGTATCTTGGCTTAAAAATACATTATGTATTAAAATGCTTTTTCATAATATATTTTGAAAAAGTTATAAAATAATCTGTAATCAAATATGAATAATATTTATACAAATCTTGAGTATAATAGAAAAATAACTAAGGCTAATAAATTTTAATTTTCCAAGTCTATATTTTTTTCAATAAAAATCAAATTTTAAAGAATGCTGCTACTAGCTATGTAAATAACAACATCAAAGATTATTTAATTACAGGATTTTTAAGAGTATATAAAATAAAATGTGATTTGTTATAGCTAAAAGTTACATATCTGTTGTTTCAATTACTATTCCCTATAAAATATTGAAGATTTTGAATAATTTTAGATTTAATAATTGTCAAAATATAATACATAAAATAAAATATGAAATTTATTAATTCATTATAAAAATTTATATATCTAATATGGGGGAGGTATCTATGAAGTTAGAGCATAAATAAATATTGTATTTACTTATAATAAAATTTGAAATAAAGATATAGCAACAAGGAAGGTAAGTAATCAAGTAAATTTTATTTATTATTATACTATTTGATAATTATCTTATTTGATTTAATATGTTTTATAAATGGTTTTTATTGAAATTTAAAATTTTTGTTAATAATTAAAAATATAATTTGTACTGTGATTAATTCATTTCACAATCGAAAATAAAAAATAGATTTTAAATATTATTTTATTCTCTGAAATAGTTAGAGTACTAAATGAATAAATAAACTAAAACTATTACTGTTGAAAATAAAAGTAATTAATAAAAGACTGCAAAATCTCTATTTTCATAAAAAATGTTCCAATATATTTTTTCCTAATTTTGATTAATATTCAATATACTCAGAATCAAACTAACATCTAATAAACCTTGCTGATTATTATTCATGAACAGTTTATTTATTTGATTGCTAAGTTAAGAAAGTTTAACAGCGAAGCGATCAACTTGATATCCCTTTAACATAAAGACCAAATTTAAATTTATAAATTTATTGCTTCGTAGCCAATCTGTAGAAAACATATAAATATAAAAGAATCGGATTAAGGTTCTGTTAAATGTTAAAATTTTAAGGTGAATTGGAGCAGAAATGTATGGTTAATTAGCTTGAGATGAAAAAGATATACAAAAAGTGATAAGAAAATTTGAATAAATATATTATAATCTTTTTAAGGAATCTGATAATAAAAATTTATCGCTAAATTTGTGGAAATTATAATATAAATAATCTTATATCAATAAAAAGATCTTAAGAAAGTTATGATTTATTAGAATATGTTGTGTTGAAAGTTATGGCATTGATTAATTATTTTGATATATATTTAATAAAATGTTTAATATGGTTTTAATATTATTAAATTCATTATTTGAAATATCTAATACTGTTTATAATCCTACTACCTTAATTCATCCTTAACTGTATTAAAATTATATTAATTCATACCGCAATTTAATAATTTATAAATGATGAGATTAAATATAACGAGATTGAGTAAAAGAATTAATATGAAACCTCCATCAGAAAATGATTTCACCACTTTACTAATCGCAAAAAATACTCCAATCCGTTAGCTTTCAATATGTAAAATTTTGAAATAATAAAAGCAACTCGCTCATCAAAACACTCTTAATTTGTTAGAAGATTGCCTACTAATCAAAATTAGTAATCATAATAGCTGACTAGTAGAACAATATCAGTTCATGATGGCAATCTAAATGGTGAGCCTTTGAGAGAAAAACAAATTTCATTAAACAACACATAAAGTAAGAAGAAATCTTCAAGAAGATTAATTGGTTTATAAACACAACCTAGTTTAATCATGTAAGAATTGCACATTAATAAGTAAACCAAAGTTTTCAGATATTAAATATGAGTTTGTTGATATCTACTAATTACAAATAGCTGAACCAAGAATACTTTACAAAGGTAATAGAGATGTAGGTCATCTTTAAAAAATTGCCATAATTGGCTAATCTATATCTCTGAATAAATAGTTAATTCAAAAAATTAAATCTGAATGTATTTTAGTATTATTAACTAACAATTTATCCTAAATAGATGAATAGTATGATTGTGTAATTTAACCATCTCACATATAACCTAATGATTTATTGAGTTATTAAAGAAATATAAATTAGATATGGATAAATGTAAATAATTTGATCCACATGTTTAAACAACCAGAATAAATTATCATGATAGATGAAATTGTTAATGAAAATACTTCTTATGGTATTGAGGAATTAAAAAATAAAATAATATATTAAGGAAATTGTAAAATGATTCATCTATTTCTTTAAAAAGATAAACCAAGTTTATAAAAATTGTATTATGCTTTATGTCATATTTTTAAATATGAATAATAGGATTTGATATAATTGAATCTGAAAAAGGTTTTATAAGATTGTTCTGAAAATTATTTACAAATTTAATCGAAATTAAATTATCTTTAAAAAGCGAATGATATAAAGTATAAGTTGAAATAATAATTTAAAAAGGAATAGATTTCAATAGAGTCTCCTGAGGATAGAGCTGAAAAGTAAGGAAATTTGTATATTTTAGTTTGAGGGATAATGTAATTGAATATATCAAGAGTCGTTCAACAAATAAAATAACAGGAATGTACTTTATTGTGGGAGATCAAATTATGAGGAACATAAAGTTCTTTCGAAATAGATAGGAAGACAAATATTTTACTGATAAGAAACATTAGGAAACTTTGCAGATACTATAAAATACACTTCAACCTATAAAACATGCTGTTATTTGTTAATAATAATATGCATTTTATTTACTATGATATAATAAATTTTGAATAACTCAATCCAAGTTTAACGATAACTTTTTATACACTACTGGTTTTCGCTATTTGATTTTGTCTTTACCACATCCAGGTTCTCTACTGGCAGGGTATTTAAAGTTACTTAAATCGAGTGTGCTAGCTTATTTTTCTTCTTATTATTTTTGTTTCTTAACTTTAAACTCAATAAACATACCTTCTTCTTTTTTTCCTTCTTTGCTGTTTCAACTGTTTCAGCCCCTTGTAATTAAACTTTCAAAGTATCAACTTCTAATTTCGCCAATTCTTCTAATTTCTTTTTTTCAATCTCCTCTTCAATAACCCATTTAGGTTTTATATAATCAGCTACAGCACCTCTTTCTTCGCTTCTTTAAATGGCTTCTACAGCTCTTGAAGGAGGAAGAGCTGGTCTTAATTCTAATGGATATTTATCTGGAAACATATGTTATCTTAATAAAAGAGGTGTAAAATAAACAACTTTAACTTGACCTCCTGCTTTCTATATTGCTTCAATAGCAGTTTTGGAAGCATCAGAGACTTCAATAGTTAAAGGTGTGTTCAATTCACTAAGTCTTTCAGCACCTCTTGCCAATAATTTGACTCCAAATTTGCATTTACTAAAAATTCTTGATTCTAACATGTCTTTAATTTATATTGGTTAAGTAGCATCAATTCTTCCTTATTTAATTCTATCAATAATTTAACATATATTGACTTCTCGATATATTTCCAAACTATAAAAAGTAAGTTTGTATTTTACCTTGGTTTTGCTCCCCATTTAGGAAGTCTTCTAGTTAAGGGTGTTTGACCTCCTTCAAATTTGGGAGGGACTCCTGCTCCTGAACGAGCGCCTTATCCTCTTTATCCTCTTCCAGATGCATTTCCTCTTGTACCACTTCTTCCCCATCTCTTTTGTATTTTTCTAGCGCCTGGATTGTCCCAAAGATTATTTAAAGTGAATGGTAGATTTGATGGTGTAGGTGGAACTTTTCTCTCTGCTGTTGTTGCAAACATAAAACATATCACCCTTAATTTTTATAGGGTTTGAAACATTTATTCAATAATTAAAAAAATATAATAATGAGACAAAGTGTTGGAGTGATGAGAAATAAAACTCATTTACTATTCAAATATAAAGAAGAATAAAAACAATAAGCTAATAGATTCAAGAAAAGCAATGATCTACATATATCAAGTTTGAAATTGATTTATCCAATATAGAACCAAATACATTATTGTTAGACAATTCTGGTGAATCAACTGCTAGCAATTTCTCTATTGAAATGTAAGCTCATAGTAAAGGATTACCATCTGAATGGGCAACTTAATATGAAGATTGTTTGGATAAAATCAAATAAGTTTAAGAGATACGTATACTATTAATACTTATAAATAAAAAGTTAAGGAACTTTAAATTCTGGGATCTAAAAGATTAAAGATGTAATTTGGAGATGCTTCAGCTTTAGAGAAATTGATTTATGAGAACAATTAAAAAGCGACATAAGTACACTTTAAGCAAAATATTAGAAAATTATGGAATGCGAGAAAAATACCGAATTTATTGCGAAATATGTAAATGAAAATGAATCGCCAAGTGATTAAAGAAGTATACTATTCTTCTTATCTTTAGTTCGTATGAATATTAATAGAGCTTTGGCTTAATAAATTTAAGAATTGACAAATGCCTTAAGAAATTAATAAAAAAGAATGGTTACAATGATTAAATAAATTAACAAAGATGATGGAGGTATTAATTTAAAATAATAAAAAGGGAATTTCTTAAAATTGAGTGAATAAAAACAATAAGAAATGAAGGTCGCTGATGATGAACTTACTCAAGCAGAAGAGTAAATGTATGATGACATCATTTGCGAAAGGTTATATTTCATAACTTAATCTATTTAGAGATTAAGAAATCAATAAACTAGTTACTATGATTAATGAACTAGCTGAAGTCTTTAAATCATTAAATTAATTGGTTATTGATTAAGGTACTATTTTAGATAGAATTGATTATAATATTGATCAGGCAGTATTTAATGTCAAAAAGGCCAATCAAGAATTAAAAAAAGTACCTTTATTAATATTAATCAATAGGCTGAAGAATACTAAAACTCTCCATTAGCAAAACGATGCATTATAATACTTGTTATTATGATAGCAATTTGTAGTATTTTATTGACAATCAAATATTCAAGTTGAAATCGTTATTTATTATTATTATATCATACAATAATTGCTTAAAAATATGAATATCAAAATTGAGTGGTTTTTTCAAACTACTCTAAGAGATTTAACCCTTCTTTCGCAACAATTCTTTTGTTTATGTCTTTTTCTAACATTCTACATAATAAATTATGCAAAGGGTGATCATTTAAATAAAGAGAATATTCGCATCTTTTGTTTATCAATTGAATTTCATTTAAAGACTCTCCTTAGAACAATTTTTTGCCGTAAATTCTAATTATTATAATATGCTCTACAATTCATATAAAATACAGCCCAAACTGAAAATGTCACATTTCTCTGTTGAAAATACATTTTCAAACATCTCAGGAGCAGTATAACCTGGAGTTCCAGCATTATATTCTTGATGTCCTACTTTAGTTGCAAAACCAAAATCTATCAATGTTAAATTTGTATGATCTCTATCAAATAATATGTTTTCTGGTTTTATATCTCTATGTATGAAACCATTATGATGTATGTATGATAATGCTTCAAATAATTACTTTTTAATTATTTATATACTTTTAATATACGAATGATTTCTTTCACACATATTTTTTTATTGTATCTCAGATATCTAGCTAAGGATTCTCCTTCTATGTATTTCATTATTATATAACAATCAGCAAAAGTTATAAAAAACTCTTTCATTTCTATTATATGTTTATGTTTAAGATTTTGTAAAGCTTATAATTCATTATTGAAAAGCTATAAATTTTATAATAACGTCTTACACTAGCTACATTTTTCGAGTTGATTGCCATCTTTTTAGCAATATATTTCTAATTGTCAAGATAGCTTTCGATTAAGAATACCTTGTTTTAAATAGGTGAGTACTTCACTATAGCTTCCTAAGCCTACTGTGTCGTCAATTTTATAAAGTGAGTCTATTTTACTGTAACCTATTCTTCCATCTATGTTGCTTTTGAATTTTAAACAATCCTCATGATTCATGTCAAATTACTTCCATTTTTCTTTTAGCAAAATTTTAAACCCAGTGAATTTCCCTTAGGAAAACATCCAAAAAATTAACATTTTATGTGAAAAAGGAACTTTATACTTAATAGAATCATTTTGCTATAATATTTAAATGAGTAATTACCTTCCCAATTAGTATTTGTCCTTCTTGGATAAAAACTTTATACTGATGATCAAAAAAATAGTGCTTGGTTTTACAAATCATTATATTTATATTTAATCACAATATTATAAGAGAAAGAAGTTGTTTATTAATTACAAGATATTTAGAAAATAAGCAAATTCAATTTAATATAAAAAATAGCATATAATAAGTTTAGAAAATATTGCAACTAATTTTCTTTAATCATATTTAGATTTATTATAAGAAGAGTGTAGTTTTTATAATTTTATATAGGAAATATGTATCTGTATATTGGGGAAATCAATTAATCAATCAATCAATTTTTATAATCCAAATAATTTTTAATGAAAACAGTTGTTTAATTAAATTACACTTACATAAATTAATATTCATAATAAATCATGAATCATAAATTATAATCACATACTAATCATTTAAAAATATTGTTGGATTAAATTGGTATAATTAATGTTACATGATTATTATGTTAATTCTTGAAACAAAAAAAAAAAATTTAGTGAAAATTTTAAATTAATCAAGAAAGATGAAATTATCATTAACATCATTTTGACGCAATCAAATTAGAGTTTAAATAGAGATTAAAAAAGAGAGTATATATATAAAATGTTGATTTTTGTGTTATCAATGTAAGTAATAGAAAGTTTAATTGAATTAAATCGTATAAAATTTATCATTAATAATAAAAAATGGAAGCATATTAATTTTTGGACAACATTGGAAAAGGGTCATTTGCGAAAGTATACAAAGTTCTAAGGAAGTCAGATCAAAAAGTATTTGTTGCCAAAGAAATGGAATATGGAAGAATGAGTGAGAAAGAAAAATAACAATTAGTATTTTAAATTTAAATTTCAAAATAGGTAAACGAAGTTAATATTTTGAGAGAACTCAAGCATCCTAATATAATAAAATATTTTGATCGAATAGTTGATAAATAGACATAAAAGTTGTTTATTATAATGGAATATTGTGAAGGAGGTGATTTGGCATAGTTTTTAAAAAAATTAAGAAAAGATAAAGAATATTTGCCAGAAGAATCAGTTTGGAAAATATTCTCATAAATAGTGTAGGCTTTGTGTGAAATACACAAAAGATAAAATAAAATATTACATAGGGATATTAAGCCTGCAAATATATTTTTAGATAAAACTGTAAAACTAGGAGATTTTGGTTTGGCAAGAATGTTAAATATAAACAGCGAATTCGCTCATACATAAGTTGGAACACCTTATTATATGAGTCCAGAGTTGATTGAGGAACATAAGTATAATGAGAAATCAGATATATGGGCATGTGGATGTTTGTTATATGAAATGTGTTCACTTTAACCACCATTTCAAGCCTAAAATTATCTATCGTTGGCAATGAAAATTAAATAAGCATAGTATGAAAATATTCCATAATAATATACATCTGAGATGAAAAGAGTGATAAGTTGGTGTTTGAGTGTAAATTAAGATTAGAGACCAAGTGTGGATGATTTGTTAAATTTGCCAAGGATTTCAATTCGTTTAAGAGAAAAAAGGTTAAAAGAAAATTCCTAATTATTATAATAAAGAGAAGAAGACTTGAAAAAAAAATAATAATATTTAATTGAATATGAATAGAAATTAAAAGAATTAGATAATTAGAGAAATAAAGAGAATGTTTAGAATTGGTAAAAAGGATATAAGAAAAGTAGTGAAAGATCAGATAATTCGTTAACAACAGATTAAGATTCAGATTATAAAGAATCTACTTTAGAAAAATTGATGTAATGTAGAAGATCATATTAGTTTAAATAATGAATAATTCATAACTTCTGATTATATTATTCTTTTTTAGATTTTTCATATTTTTAACAGATTTGTAATTATTAAATTCAAAATATTATTTGTTTAAATTATTTTTATGGAACCCTCTGATCTTTTAAAATTACAATTAAATGCTATGAACGACGATTAAAAATGCAGTGGCTTTAATGCATATTTAAATGAACAACTATTTTAATCAACTAATAAAAGAAAAAGTCTTGAATAATAAGAAAAAATAATTCATTAATGGAATAAAATGACTTCAGATGAAAAAAAAGAATTCTAAGACAAAGAAGAAGAAATAAGAGAACATATTTTAAAAGAAAAGAAAGAAAAAGAAAAGTAAGAGAAATCAAAAAAATCACATAAAACCCATTAAAAACATAATGATGAAGATGAAGATATGGAAGAAGTTTAGAAAAGTGTTTAGAATATGAAAATAAATGAAGAAAAACATCATCAAAAAAAAAAAACTCATGAAATGAAAGAAAATAAACATGAAGAGAAAGAAGAAGGTTCCGATGGCGAACATGAGGATGAACATAAAAATAAAAATGAACATCATTCAAAAAGAGGAAAATCTAAAATGTCGGAAAAAAATGATGAAGAGGAGGATGAAGAAAATTAAGACAAAGTTCATGAAGATGGTGAACATAAAACAAATAAAAAATAATATAAAGCAAGATCAAGCCGATCAGGATGCAGATCTGGATAAAGATCAGGATAAAGATCAGGATGTGGAAAAAGAAAAATGTGATTTGAATATATTTTAAATCCTCCTTATTATTATCAACATAAATAATTATTGCTTAAGTAATAAATCAACATATTTTTGCTTCTGTACCTCTATTTATCATTTCTATTTGAATATTCCAAATATATGTATTTATATATTTTTTTAGATAAAAAATATTCTTAATTACTACATTTTATAAGTACGATAAATTTAAGTTAGAATATTAATACTTTTTGTATTTTAGTAATAATAATATAATATTTATCTTGAGTTTCTATTTTCAATTTTTTTGATTTTGTTTTTCTTTAAATATCAGTACTTTAACTTTATTTCTTACTCTCAGAAATTATCAAAACGATTTATTTTCCTATTGACTTTTTATATATTAAATAAACATGAGACTTTGAACAGGATTTATAGCCTAATTATAAAGGTAAGAAATTACTAGTTAAATTATATAATTATTGATAATTTTTTTATTTTATTAGACTCTCGAATATTGTCTTCTTTAAGTTATATTGAAAATTACAAAATAATGTTTATCCAATTTTTCTATTTATTTAATTATTATCAGAGATATATATTAATAAAGAATTAGTCTAAGAATATAATATATATCATTTCTTAATATTTAATTAAAAACTACGAGATAGCAATAATTACTACCCAGGATTTTCATATTAACTGAGTAAAATAACAAATAATTGATCCTTGATGAGATCACTTGAATTTGTATCTATAATTTTTTTTTAAATTTTACGACTCAATTACCCAAGCAAAATCTTATTTCTTGATATGTTTAAAAATATTCATTCATTCAAGTATATATCTTTACTGTATTTATATTTTTAAAAGAAAAGAAAATTTTAATATTTTTTATTCTTTAAGGATAAGCTATGATAGATGATGAGAAGACAATAAAATTAAGAAAGTCATTCTTAAATTTCATTCTGAGGAAATTTACTTCTTACTCTTCTTAAGGTTAAAATACAATTATGGATAACAAAAAATTTGGAATAGATAAACTTCGAGATGCTATAAGCTCAAAGGCTGTAAATGATTTTAACTTTTTTTTAAGCTTTGTAGCGCCTCTTGAAATTTTAAAATCAAAGATAAAAAAAGATAACATATCTTAATATTTTGAATTGCTCAACGAATTATAATCTCTGAGTTTGTAAAAATAGACTTAGGGATAATAATAAGAGCCTCAAAATTACTTTAAGGGTGTTTTTAAATAATAAGCAAAAAACAGTAATACAAGGCATTATTGGATAATAGTTGGAAGATAATTATCCAAATAATTTTAACATGAAAGGACTAAAAAAATCAATAAAAAATACTTTCTAGAATTGATTAAAATTATAAAAAAAAATAATGCGGAGCTAACTTTTTAATAGGCTAAGGAGGAACTGATAAAAATGATAAAAGAAAATACAACAGAAGAAAGGAAGAAAAAGGAATATTTAAAAGAGATCATAATGAAAATGAAAATGTGAGATTTAAATTAATTATATATACGACAGAATAATTATCAATTTTTATGATAATAATTTCGAAAATAATCATTTGATGACTTTTTCTAATTGACGATGCAATTTATTCATATACAAAACTAACATTCCTACATTTTGAGAGGATGCTATTCCTATAGTAAATAAATCCTTAAAGTTGGATAGCACAATACTTTGATCTTCAATCTCAACGAAAACATAATTCAATTTAACATTTGATGCTATAATAATTGATTAAATGAAAATACATAATTAAATATTGCCAATTTCTTTACAGTCATCAAAAAATAGGCTCAATGTAGAAAATTAGGGTAATTAATGTTAAGTTTAACCGACTTATGCAATCATTTAACCATCAAATGTAGCAGCTACGAAAATGGATTATACCTTAAACTCATTTTAGCATTAAGTCAACAATTACGATAATACTTTAGGTTAAATCATTAAAGATAATAATAATAATAATTTATACATAAGTCACTTAAGCATTTTATTAATAGCCATATTCTTTTCAATATCCTTTTTCATAACTTTAGCAACAGACATTTCAAAATCTTCTTATGTAACGTGAATCCTTCTTTCTCTGAGTGCAAACATACCAGCCTCTGTACAAACAGCCTTTGATTCTGCACCTGAAGCACCAGGCATAACTTCGGCTATTTTTCTAAGATCTATTCCTCTCATTAAATTCATTTTTTTAGAATGAATTTTTAAAATTTCTAATCTAGCATCAACACCAGGATTAGGAAATTCTACTTTTCTATCAATTCTTCCAGGTCTCAATAATGCTGAATCTAAAATATCAATTCTATTTGTAGCCATAATTATTTTAATAGTTTATGTTGATTCAAAACCGTCAAGCTATATTCAATTATAAAAACTTACTTGATTTAATAGTTCTAACATGGTTCTTTAAACTTCTGAATCACCACCTCTTTCTCCTTCCATTCTAGCACCTCCAATTGAATCTACTTCGTCAATAAAGATTAAACATGGAGAATGTTATCGAGCCATTACAAACAATTCCCTAACCATTCTAGCACCTTCTCCAATATATTTTTATACTAATTCTGATCCACTTACTCTTATAAATGTACAATCCTTTTTAAATTATACAAATTAATACTGTATGATGTGCTATTGCTCTAGCTAACAAAGTTTTTCCAGTCCCTGGAGGTCCATATAATAAAACACCTTTTGGTTATGCAATTCCTAAACTTTCAAAAATTTCAGGATGTTTGATTGGTAATTCAATGACTTCCTTAACTTCTTTCACTTATTAATCTAAGCCACCAATCATATCATAAGTTGAATCAGGCACTTTTTCTACTTTCATTAATGAAACTAAAGGATCAACTTTTGTAGGCAAGATTTTGTGTAAAACATATGAATCACTCTTTAATGCTACTCTAGTGTTAGGTTTGCAATCTTCGATTTTTATACTCTTATCTAAAGTAACAACATATTTTCCTTCTGGATTCACTTTGACTAACACTTTATCTTTTCCCATCTATTTTACAACATCACCAACATAAGAATGAGGCTCTTACATAGCTTACAATTCCTCTTTAACTTACCTCACTCTAATCAAAATTCAAAAATTACCCAAACTATTTAACTCATTTCTCTATGCCTCTTATCTCTTTACATTAGCTTATTTCTCAGCAATCATAAACTCAAGCAGATCCAATTTAGCTTAGATGTATTACTTAACACTTTGTTTTCCACTCATCTTTTTTTTATTTTTAAAATTAATTTAGATTAGGATAATTTATCATGAATTTCTTTTAAACTAGAACAAACTTTACTCTAATGACTTGTTTTAAGTTGTATTTTTATTAAAACTGAATGTAACAAAGATGAAACGTAAAATAATTAGTAAATTATTTAACTATCCTTATTTGATAAGCATTCTCTTAGTATCATATAAAAATAAATTCATGAAATAGTTTTGGAATTGATCTTTAGGAGATTCCTTTTGTCATAAAATAAGCTTTTGTAAATAGATTATAATGAATAATTATATATTCTTTTTTATTCATTTTTCTTGAATTGATATATTGTATATCTAAATATTCTACTACAAATAATCATCATTTTCAAAAATATGCTTATTTTCCTATAAAGAAAGTAGTGGATTTAATTGTATAGAATTTATTAGTCTATTATTTGATTAGATTATAATATTTATATTATTGCATTTTATGTTTTTAAGTTCAAACACTTATTTTGGTTCCAATTATTTATTTATTAGCTTATAAATTAAATTTTGAATTAATATAACAATTTATGCACAAGAAGCAACTTTAGATCAATGGATTTAAGTATATATAAAATAATAAGCAAGTTAGTAATCCTAAATGCCTTACTCAAAGTAGATCTCCAAAATACTAAGTAAAATCTATTTAACCATAAATAATTAAATAAATCACCTAATTGATCAAAAGTTCAAAAGATAGACACACAGATAGACGATACAAACCTTTAGAAAATGTAAAATCAAATCAAATTATTCAACCTTAAACTACTTCAAGGCCATCAGAAAACAGAGATATTTCTTAAACTTTCCATCAAATATTGCAAGAATTTAGAAATTACAATAAATAAAATAAAGAAAACTCTTTTAACAATATAAATAATAAATCTTAGAAGGTTAGATAAATCAGTTTTCCAAATACAGTTCTTCTTAGCAATACCAATAGTAGAACTCGTATTAAAGATACGATGTATTTGAATTAAGGAGATTGCAGTGATAATTTAAGTTAACAAACGTTATCAAAGGTATGCAATTCATAAATTTAAAATAAAAAACAAAAACTTATAGAAAACATGTTTCATTATACTAAGGTATATCAAGACTTATTAAAAGAACTAAAGGATAAAATATAAAATAATAATTTTCATTATAGAAAAAATTCTCAAAGATGTGTATCTGCAGATTTGTAATTATTATCGAAAAGTCCCATTTCTAAGTCAAGGTCATCATCAATAGATCATAAAGAATCTTAATTTTAGGGTTCTACTTAGGCTAATTCAAATCCAAAGGAATTAGATTTGACTTGTGATGAGAACGACATAGTTATAAATAATATAAATTTAGAAGAAAGAATCAAGACAGAACCTGATCCATTGATTCAATAAGAGAGAGAGTATTTAACAGATCCATATTATTTAACTAAATAAATTGAAATCAATTAGCTTATGAGAGCTATCCTTCTCGATTGGATGATGGAAGTAGCAATGGAATTCAGATTAAAAAGATAAACTTTTCATTTATCAGTATTTTACTTGGATTCTTTTCTCTCAAAAAAGTAAGCCAATAAATACAATTTATAACTTATTGGTTTAACTAGTTTATTAATAGCAAATAAAGTAGAAGAAGTTATTCCTATTGGTGTTAAGGAGTTCGAAAAGGCTGCTAATTATGGTTACACAAAAGATGAGATACTTAGTATGGAAATTAATATACTTTTGGTAATCATTAATGTTAATTTTGTTTAAGACCTTGAAATTTCATGTGAATCCTCCTACTTACACTTATTGGATAAATTGGTTTACAGAGTAATGGGATATTTATGCTGAAAATTATGGATTGAATGTATACTTTAGAAAACCTAATGAAGAATCTTATTAATGTAATTCTATATTAATTATAAGTGTTTAGAAAACTATGCTAATTGATAGATTGCACTTTAATGGATATCTAAACTTTATAATATATGCCAAGAACTATGGTTGCTTCATTTATGTATTTAATTATTTCGTTTCAACTTAATGTATATGAAGAAGATATGCTTGAAATAATGTCTCAAACATCAATGTTTCTTTTAAATAGTATTTATATTTATTAATAATTCAGAGGATAATTAGTTTAATATAATATTTGGACAATTTGTATCAACTACTTTTGGATTTGCCTTACAAGATATCTTACCTGCCATCCAATATGCTGTATGTTTCTATGAACTCAAGATTAATTATGAAACTCCTCCTGGAGTCGTACATCTATCTAATACACCTTTAGAAGTAAATAATAACAAAATATAAAAGTCAAATTATGAAGAGTTTCTTTCATTTCAATGCTATTCAAAATAAATACTTGAATTTACAAGACAAAAATCAAGAGATTGATATATTTAATATCTAATTAATAAATTATTTATTCTAAATAATAACGATAATTATAAAGAGAAAGGTTTTAAACACATCATGTAGAATCTATAGAATATAAATTTTATGTAATTATTTATGATCTAAATCATTTAGACAACTATTTATAGTTCTTTTTTTCATGAGCTCTTAATTCATGAGGGGACATTCCTATCTTCAATTTTAAATCTCGAAATGTTGAGTCTGCAAAATATTGTTTATATCTTTTAATATATTTAGTTTATTCTCGATTTAATTTCTATTCACACCTAAAACAATAGAAATAAAGATTCTATGCATCTTCAACTGTGCTTAAAAATCCCAAACATTTGAGATGGTACCATTCTGAACAGATTTCGCACTCTAAAATAATTAATTTTAAATACGCATCATTTCTTCATCAATTTATTATTTGCAAATACAATATTATTATTAGATATTTATTGCTTCTTTTGGTATTTTTATTTTTAGAGATATGTTATTTGATTACCCATTTTATTTTTACTTCTTATGATGTTTAAAGAATTTAGGTCTTGAATAAATAGAGTGTCTCTTTCTATTAGGTAACTCTTATATTGAAGGCATTTACAATTATATTATAGCATTTCCTTGCTTCTTCTTTTTTCTCATCCTTATAGCTCTCTAATATAAGATGTAAATTTATTCAGAGGAGTATTTTTCATTTGCTAACTATTACCAAATTCTATCACTTTCTTCAATATCGTAAATAGATTATCTTTTGTAAGGTAACGAAATATCTATTACTTGATTTTATTAGAAAGTGACTATGAATTTTTCATCCTTTTCTAAAATTTCAGCGATTCTTTTAAATAATATTTCATTTTCTTATTTAATATCAGCCTCAATTTCTTCTTATTATGCTTTCAATTCAAATTTTTGAAATTCAACTTCATTATTTTTTGGTCTATTAGCTATTTATTATTCTAATTTTTCATATTGTTTAAAAAATGAATAAATTTCTTCCTTCCATTAATTATGTTGATCTTCAAATATCCTCTTAATTTTTAAAGGTTAATGCTTAAAACAATAAATATTATCTGATTCCATATAAATTTAAGCTCTTCTAGCACATTCAGGGTGAAATGATATAGCACATTTAGATTTAGAGCAAGAAACACATGCTCCATTTTTCTTTTATTTACAAATACTGCATAATGTATTAAATTTTCTTTTATCAACCTTAGTCAAATCGGCATCCAACCAAAGTGAACAGGAAACATGAGTCCAAATCTTTTCAGATTTAGGTGGTTCACCAACAATATTTTCGATTTGATATTAAAGTATCATAAAATTATAACTTTCTTCGCCATCAGGAGGAGGTTCTATAATAAATTGCAATTTTTACTTTGTCTATCTACTTTATAATTTGTAGCATATGTATGAAATGATGGATTTATTAATTCAAATATAGAATCTTTCATAGATATTTAAGTTGGTCTCATGGCTCCTCCTAATTTAGGACATAATGGACATTTCAAATACTTTCCTCTATTTCCAAAATTCAAACAAACATCACAAATCCAATTGCTTAAGGCATTTTCTAATCCATAACATTTCAAATGAACTACGATTAAACATTTTTAACAAGAAATAAGAGGATCTTCAGATCTTACACCTTGATTGCATATTTAGCAATTATTGTAAACATTCTATAATTTTCTAGCAGTCCCTGCCAAATTTGATGATTTAGTTTGATTTATAATTTGTTCATCGTAATATCTAGAAATTATAGAATAGGATTTTTACTTTTATTAACTTTCTAGATAGGTAAGATATTGATTTTCAATTTCAGTAAGGCCAACAAGATCTTTGAGAATGTAATCAGGAGGGTTTTAGATATTTAAAATTGGCTTCTCTATTTGTATTGTGTCTATTTGAGTATTTACCAAGTGTTGGGTATCCTGTAATTATTGTTCAAGTTCAGTCTACAATAATTCTAAATCATTTTTGGGTGATAATTCTTTTAACCATCTATCTTAGATTATAGTTTACTATGTTTCTCATTTCCATAATGAACCAATCATCAAAATATGTATAAGGACGAGCAGTATCATCTTGAATTTATTGGCATTCTTATTTGGTTCTAAAGAGTATTGATTATTGAATACCTGATGATTTTAGGATCAGCATCGTTTTGAAAGTATTGGGAACATACAATAAACCAATAGGTAATTGGAGTTAAGTACTTGACAGGGGTGATTTTTGATGATGGTTCCACCCAATTAATGTCATTTAGTCGTTAAACTATTTCAAACAATTATTCATAAGTTTTCCCATTATTAGCTGGATTTTAGAGCATTGGCTTGTCTTCCTATTCTTAGGGTATAGGATCTAGAACGTATTACTCCTCTATCTATTCCCTGTTTTACATATCATCATAAGAGGGAAACATCAGATGCTCTAAATTGTCGAAGCTGTTGTCCACAGACATTTTAAATTAAAAAAATAAATATCTTTATTTTCATTCCATTTATATATTTAATTATCCCTATACTTCTTAATCATTTCCATTGATTCTATTTTCAATATTCTTCAGCTATAAAAACAAACCAAATTCCTATTAATTATTATTACAATCAATAACACATTCTCTAAAATCAATGTGCAATTTCTTCAAATCACATAAATTTCCGATTCATCCGAAATTCCCTAATCTAACTTCAAATAAAACACTTACTTACTTTCTCTTTAATGTTTATATTGTTTTCTGTTGCTAATCATTGTCTAATCTAGACTAATTAAAGTTAATTGTCTTCTTATTCATCATCTACTATATATCATCCCTCAATAACAACATTAGATCCTTCTATCAAACATATTTGAGCTCTATTTACTTCTTTTTTCTCCCTGACTTCTTAATCTTCTCATATACATCCTAATTCAATCTGATCTAAACTATTAATCTCAAAATTCCTTATGAGTATTCAATACATTGATTTGAAACACTGTTTCGTTGCCTCTTTAAGTATTACTTTTATTATTTATATAAGCAACAAAAGCTTCGATCAAATTTATTCCCTTAATAATACAATACAAATAGAAAAACTAACAAGAACTAACAATTACTTATATTTAAAGGACAATAAATTTAACAAAAACAATATACAAGACAAACATAATAAAGAATTTTACTTGTTCTTGCAATTTAATATCATTGTTTACATTTTATACATTTTACTTAGAACTCTTTAATATATATACATACATACAAATATAAATTGATTCTTCTAACATACTGTGATATTAATTAACAGTAAGGGTAGAAAATATAATTGATAATATTTGTTTAAGTTAAAATAAATATTTATTATTTAAAATTGAATGCATTGTGATTCATCTGATGAAGATGATAATAAATTAGGAATAGGAAAGAAATTTTTCATTTAATTATTAGAAACCGAAAGAAAAGTAAAGTGCATTCTTTAATTCAGTTTAGCACAAAAATTGAATCAATGTAACAAATATTGGATTTGCTCAATATGTATGCCATGTGTGTTGAATTCTTTGATACTGTAGGTAATCCTGCAAAGTATTATTTTATGGAAAAGATTTCAAATACTATTGCTGAGAAAGAAGCATTTGAAATAATGTTAAAAGATGAAATAAAAACAAGAGAGAAAAGAGAGAAAGAAATGTAAATCAAACCAATCATTAAAGAAGGATAAGCGAAATATGATCCACTTAAAAGACCAGAAAAACCATAAAAATAAAAATAATAGACACCAATTAAAGAAGAAGAACAATAAATATAAGAAAATAATAGAGAAAATAAAAAAATATCTCATAAAATAATAAGAGAAGTTCGTTCTAAGAAATTGACTATGACAGAGAAAATATATCAATCTTAACATTAATAAAAAGTATCTGTTGATTTAATAAAAAATTGGGATGATGAAGTAGAAAAAAAAGGTAATCTAATAAAGCAATAATTTAGATTCTATTATTCGATAATCTTTGTAATAATAGGGAAGCAACATATAAGATAGAGTGGCAGACAGACTTAATCGTTTAAGGAAATAATTACCTAGTAATATAACAAGTGATGTATGTCTAGAACAATATGATACTTGATGAAATTATATTATTATATTCAATTCTCAGGTTTATGTGGTTTGTGCATATCATCTCCTGGTATTTCTACATCTTCAAATTGTCTTTTTTATTGACTTAATTATTGTTTAATTTCTGATTATGGTTAAACCTTGGTTCTATTGAGTATTTCATCAGGATGTGTTGAAGTGAAATTCTTTTGATGGGAATTCTCACTATTCTTTAAAAATGTTCCTTCCTTATGCTTATCTCTACACATTAAATAAGTGGCATAAAAGTCGATCACATTTGTAATTATGCAGAGTATAAAATTAAGAAGAACATAATTATATACCTTGATTTCATATTCATTATAGAAATCACTCATCTCTTCTAAAGAAAATTTATCAGAACAATCAGCATTTATGAAATCATAGAAATGGTTCATCATTTACTATTAATATCCCATATCAGCTGCCAAGATGATAGTGCACAGGATCTCACCAATCATCTTGACTCCCAGCCAAAATCCAAACAAGTCTTTATAATGCAAACCTTTTCTGTTCAGGCCTGCATATTTAAAATTGCATCCAACCAAAGATATAGCTGAAACTAAAGGAACTAAGAAACCAAAAACTCCAGCCTGGATGCCTACTATCACTTATGCTGCTAATTATACGTCCATTACATTATCTTTAATGTATCCATTTAAATTATATATGTATTCTAAATCATCACCTTAACATAATTCCGAAGAATTATAATAAAATTCAGTCAGATATTTATAAAATAGATTTACATCTACAGTTATTATATAATTTACTTTTGGCTTCCACAACTGAATTTTTATACAACTCATTATATTCCTCTTACATATTGTTTACTAAAAGTAAATCACTATAAGGCATATCATTTGTTAATCGAACATATCTATCATCATCTGCATAGCAATGATAATTGATCATCTTATCTAGATACTAAAACTAATAAATATCGGAAATTGAAAAGCAAATTGAATCTAATATTGAATTTTACATTAAAATTTACTAAATCCGATTGTGAACTGTGTTAATGGTATTTCCTCTTATTAAACTCTTTGAATTTTTAAATATAGTCCTGTAGTTCCAATTAATTCTCCTGTTGTATCAGTTGAAACTTTAAAATCGCTTATTGGACATAATTCATCAGATGGTACTTGGAAAATATTGCCACATTTTTTATATCCTTGTTTAGCCTCACCAATTTAAAAAGCTTCGATTGCTGTTTCTGTGCTATGTTTTGCACACAATTTAAAACCTTAAGATAAATTATATTAAATTAACCTTTAACTGATGTTTAATCTATCAAGGGCCAATGTTAAAACTATTGTTCATAAATTGGTTCTACAGGTTGGCAATTCTCAGCTAGCATAAACTCACTGCATTCCATATAATAATAACTTTGATTTTATTTTTTTTTTTTTACTTAGTATATTTGTAATTACCTGTTCCATTTGATTATGTACAATCACAACCGAGTTCAGTTCCAGGCCAAGTGAAATTTAATAAATTCTGATAACCTTCATCACATGATTCTTAGATCTTCAAATCTTATACGAATTTGTTGTCCCAATCTGAGTAAAATTGTGGTGCCTGTAATAATAAATCATTTAACATACAGAATCTAAGAGTTTTGATTGATTGAAAACCGAAACCAAAATAAGTCCAAAACTGATGAATGTATAAATCACAATACAACATTGATAACCTGCTACCCAAGGAGTTGCTTCGTAGGTGTTGAGTTTTTGCATAAATAAAAATAAAATGACAGATTAACTATTTGTCGGTTAATTGTAGTAGAAAGTTGGGGAATTGAAAACCGAGTATGATTTATAACGAAGTATCAAAGACAACACTATTAATGCAAAAATAGTATCTATGAGATTCATTTAAATAGCAACGTTCAAGAGATAAGATATGTGAGATTCTCAGAAGAGTTTAAGGAAGAAGACCAAAGATATAAACAGAAGAAAGCGAATATTCATAAGATGGCAATGTCCTTGAAGAAAAAAAACCTTATCAAAGTAAATATAATGAAGAAGTGTTGTAGAGGAGACATTACATATTCTAATTCAAAATGTATTTACGTAGAAAACGGTATAAATTATTAGTAACTATTACAAAGAGAACGATTACAGAGAGAGCAAGAATTCAAACTTCTAAAGTTGTTGGATTAGCAAACAGAAGCGCTTTAAAAGTGGGTTACTAAGGATCCAAATGATTTAGATATGTTTGATTTCTTTTACACTTAGATAGATCCTCATCGTAAGGGATAAATACATCATTTGCAAATCAAAAACTTTATGTACGATAACCCTTTAATAATGACTCTATTTTAATTTGATAGATAATCACTATCATTGGCATTAGATTCTTTTCCTGTAAAGGAGAGATTTCATTTGAGTTAAGATGAATTCAGCTAATTTTTGCAAAAGTATTAAATAGTCAAGCCAGAGAAAGGATTTAGAGAATATGTGCATTTATTTGATCCAATTCATAGATAAATAAATCTATTTGAGAATACTCCTCGAATATTATTATTGGAAGACATTTCTAGAATGAAGGAAGCCTTTGATTAAGTAAGTGAAAATGGTTTAGCTACAATAGATAACGCAATCAAATCAATTCGTTAAAATTGTGATTTGTTTGTATATGCTGTTCATGTAGTTATTTTCAGTTTGAATTTGCTATTGGAAAGTGTATTGTAATAAATTGAGATTGGTTATTTAAATAATCCTGATGAATAGATATCATGGAATTAGTTTATGTATTTCTTTGACAATCTACCAAATGATGAAGAAGAACAATAATAACCATAAATAGAATAAGAATAGGTTGTATCTGATTCATCAGATGATTATTTCTACCAAATGACAGCAAAATAAGAGTAGATTTAACCCTCTGAACCTGAAAAAAAGAAAGTAAGGAAAAGATCGGCTCCCAGGAAGCCTTTTTAAGAAATCAACGTGGAAAAGATGTAATTTACAGTTCCTAAGAAAACAGGATAAGAAAAAAGAGAAGTGAATAAGTAACCAAGTATAAGGGAGAAATGGGTAATGGAATAAGTAAGATAAAAATAAGAAGAAGTTGAGGAAGCATATAAATTTAGACCATTTAAAGCAAAAGCTATCCCATTCAAAGTAAAGGATAAGAATTATTATAATGAATTATTAGAGAGGGAAGAAATTAGAAGAAGAGAATTAAAAGAAAGATGTAAAGAAAAAACTTAATCTATGCAAAAACCATTTAATTTTGAAGATAGAAAAAGAGAAAAGTAAATTAAATTTACAGAAGAAGAATAGGAACCATTTAAATTCAGAGCTAATCCAATTCCATGGTATTGTTCTTTAAAATTATATGAACGCAATATTTAAGAATAGAAGATTAAAAGTGATAATAGAAAGAAAATTAGGAAGTTTTGGTTATAAGAAAATTCTAAATTGCCCCCTAGAATGTAAGAATGGATTGAAAAGATGAAATTGAAAGAATAAGAAAAATTATAAGAATAATTATTAAAATCTCATCATGAATCTCCAAGAAAATTAAGAGCAAAATCGATTCCAAATTTTAATAAATTATATGATCAATTTTAAAAAGATTTAGAAAAAAAGAAAAAGAAATTTAAAAGTACTACTCCTATCGGACCCACATTTCATGAAAGTAAAAAGAAAGCTTAAAGAGATTATTTGGATGAAAAGTCAGTTATTAAAGAGGATCCATTAAAAAAAGCTAAGAAAGCTATATCAAAAAAGCCTAAAATATAGCCAAGATCAACTGATAAGTTTAATGCTTATGTTGATTATGTTTTCACAATGAAATAAAATCAACTTGCTATAGATTAATAAAATGAAGAAGAATAGAAATAAAGAGATGATAAAAAATAAGTATTTAGACCAAGAGTACATTAATCTTGGGCTTTGTAAGATTACAATTAGATTCAGTAAGAAAGATAATAATAGAAATTTATTGAATAATATTAAAAGAGAAGATAAGAAGAGGAAGATTTTAATAATATGATGAAAGAAATATTTGTTAGAGTATATTAGAGACCTTTATTGATGGAGGTTGAAGCAAACAAAAGTTAAATAAAACCTTAAGAAGAATAAGAATAATAAGAGCAATTTGATTATATGAATCCAATTGGAGAATAAGATGTAGAAGAATCTGAAAGAATTTCTTAATAAGATCCAGAAGGTGTGGATTAGGTTGGAGAATAAGCAGAATAATCATTAAGAGAATATGACGGATAAGAAATAGATGGAGATTATGATGATTAGATTGATATTGATAACTTAGATCCTTAATTGCTTGAAAAACTGTAAAGAGATGCAATAGGTATATATTGATTTTAAAGTTTTAGCTAAATAATATGGATTGACAGATGAATAAATGGAATAAATATAGAAAATGGGAGGATTTGAAGTTGTTCAAGGAATGGATTATGAAGATGAAGATTATGAGGAACAAGAAGATCAAGAAGATCAAGAAGAATAATAAAATCCTCATTATAAACGCCATTCATTTTGAAACTTATTATTATCTATAAATATATATATAAATACAAATTAATGTAGAGATACTATGAATCTGACAGAATAAAACAACTTTCATAACCAACAAGGAAATCAAAAAAGTATACATAGAATTAATCATTAATGGTGATGTCAAGGTAATAAAGATGTTATGAATAGACTTTGTGACAATCATTTCGATTTAGGCTTACATGAGAAACCGTGGATTTCTTTGGGAATATTTCGTAATGAGTACATATAGAAATGTTATTAAGTGTAGTCGGATGATCAAGTATGAACACTCAGATGCTGGACTGTCGTACACGAATGTGAAGATTAAGAAGTTACGAACATTTTAAGAGTTATGGGAGAAAAATGAAGAGATTCACAATAAGAGTGAGTAACACTAAGGCTTTAGAGAGTTTAGAGAGTTCAAAGATATTTCTGAAGAAGATGTGATAGTTACAATCGAATATTGGTAAAAGAGTAAATAAATTGCAGTACAAATTGTCAAGAACATTTGGGATCAACAAAGCATGACGAAGCACGTTATCTATAATATGCCTAAGCTCTAAAAAACGAGATACTCTAAAGATTCCCAATAGTGAAAGTAATTTTGAAACCATTAATATACGATCATTTGGATCATAGTATAGACACAATGTTTTTGCAGCGTAGATTAGGTATAAAAGGAAATTAAATAAAATAGGATGTTTCGAGGTTTAGGTAATGTCTAAATAGAAAGGACAAATAAAATAGGCTGTGATTGGATCAAAACTTAACACAAAGGCTTGGCCATAGACTTCAGTGATAATAAATAAGTTGCCTTAATATTTTAAGAAGGTTTCATTCAATATAGATTTAAAATTCGCAGATTCCGATTAGAAATTAAAGAACATTGATGTCAAAATCCAACCATATCGACCTGTTTAATCAAGATCATAAAGCATTATGTGTAAGATAGTTTTATATTAAATAATTAAGTGACATCGAGGTCAAATAGAATGTTGAGACCACAAAGTGCGTAAACAAGACCAAAATCAGCTTATTCAAACATTTCAGGATAATCTTAAAGAAGCTTAAAGGAGGCAGAAGAGAATCCAACGTATAAGGTTGAAAGAACAAATTAAGATGGTCGAATAAGTTTGAAAAATATGCCTCTTGATGTTTATGAAGTTATTATAGAGGAAACCAATGATTTTCTTAGCATAACTCAAGTAAAATTGAATTAAATGATAAGAAAATTGATTTGTTTTAATTGAATGCAGAGGATATAACTTTAGATTAAGTTATTTAATTGTAGAAATAAACACATTCTTGTATAGTAGCAAGTGTATTTTGTTAAATGATGCCTGTAACAGAATGTAAAGTAGAGATAGTTCCAACAAAAGGAGGTAAGGATGCAGTTTTGAAGGAATCACCTGCAGGAAGTGGAAAGTATGAAATAGTAGTTGAGCCTGATTAATTTAAAATATTTGTTAAAAAAATTGGATACTTAGTTTATGTCGAAACAATAACAACGAAAGCTGGTGTTTGTGAATTCAAATTAGAATTAGAAAAGTCAAAAAGTTTAGAAGAAGGATTTGATCCTGTAAAAGATGCATTAGAGAAAAAGCATGCTATAAAACCATCAAGTGATTTAAAAATAAAGAAACCTAAATATTTGTAACCTCCGTCTGCTCAATAAATGCAAATCAATCTTATTTAATTTTAATTTATAGATCTCGTTAGTAAATGTCCAGTTCCAAATGTTTATATTAAAGTACATGATGAATCTAATAATAAATTGTATAGTTATCGTTCAAATGAGAATGGTATTTGTAAAGCATTGTTATAAAACAAAAGTATTTTTTATATTTATTTAAATTTTTTTAGTTATTAAAGGTAAAATTTTTATACAACATGTTGAATATTACGATGAAACTAAAGAAATTAATGAATAGCATCCTTTATAAACAAATTCTATGAACTACTATCATATCATTCGCAAACCTCAATAATCTTAATTAGTTGTCTTGCTTGTTAATAAGCCAAATGAAGGATTCTTGAATTTCTACATTATTTTGGAAAGTAATAAAATTAATCAAAATATATTTTAGATAAATAAGTTATTCGATAAGATTCAGATATCGAATAGTATTAAAATCCAAAAGATGGAATTCAATTAATTAGTTTCTCTAATCTTTAAAACAAGAGAGATATTTTATAACTTGTTGCTTGTCTTCCTAAATTAAAAATGGATACCATTGAAGAAATGTATGTTCTTACTCCAAATTAAATTAAAAAATATTAATTACCTCAATTACCTTAAGAATAAGGCACAATCTTTCCTTATTTTTGGATCCTAGGATCATTAAAAGAACCTTATGAAGCATTTGACGTTGTTAATTAAATAATCAATACAACTTAATTGAAAACTTATCCTAATCTTACTAAATCCTAAAAAGATTTTTAAGTTGCTTAATGTGCTTTTCAATCACCAAATCTAATCGTTGCTGCAAATCGTAATGGAAGTGTTAGTATTTGGAATCTGGATAGTTATTTAGTAGATAGCACAATTAATAATGTATTCTCTGATTAAGTGAATACTATTATTATTTGGGATGATGATAATGTTATGATCTCTGATAACACTGGATAAATAGTTTGGTTGAAAAAGGATGATGAAACACAATTATTCATAATCTAAACTATTCTTAATATAAATAGAAAAACTAATTCAATGTGTAAAGTTGGAGCTGAAGGATTAGCATTAGGAACTGTTGATGGATAATTGATTTTAGTCAAAGTAGACCTAAGATAATTAATATTATCTATTGATTCTGTTATTGAAGTTGAATCTTCTATACAAACTGCTGATCCAGCCAATAAAGCGATTGCAGTTCCAATCAATAAAATGATTTCAATTACTAATGACCAAATTGCATTTTTATGTGATAGTAGTAAATCAATTTTCATTTACAAAATTGAAAAATCATTAGATAAACCATTAAGTGGAACACTCATTAAATAAGTCTAAATAAAAAGTTATCTCACAGGTGGATAACCTATCATATAAATTATATCTTTGGATTAACGCTACTTGATTTTTGGTGGACTTAATGGGGTTTTACATACCTTAAGCATTGATTCGCTTGAAAAAGGTCCAAACATCAGTTTCCATTCAGATCAATAAGTCAATAGTGTTTTATAAAATGAAGATGGTGTTGTTATTGTCTAGGGTAGTCATATTAGTTTTGTACATTCTCCAGAAACTGTTAATGAACTTAAAATTAATAATTAGAAATATTTCTAATCTCCTGTTCAATTATATTCAGGAGAATGTGTCAGTTATGAAAAAAGATTACTTACATTTACCAATTAAGGTAAAATGGTTGTTTGGTCTTTACAAGATAGACTCTTCCCTGATATTAGTAATTTTTTGATGGAAACTGAATTTCCTCATAAATTAATACCCATTGATAGATAATACTTATTAGTAGATGCTAAAATTTCTAAAGAGAATTTCAGTATTTATTTAATAAAAGAAAATGGAGAAATTATTAAAGATTCAACAAAAGACATTAAATTTGAAAGAGAGGATTCTTATTTTTATATGGAAATTGATTAATCATAATAAAAAGGTCTATGGAGATTGGGAGCTTATCTATAAAATACAGAACTTATCAGATCAAAATAACCTAAAATATATTTTATATCATCTCATGGATTTTAAGTATTATATTTTCCTTAACAAATTCCTATAAGCAGAAAATAAGCATATCATTGGCTAATTGGAACTCTTATTCCAAATGTAGAAACATTAAAATCTACTTCACTTTATACTGATTCATAAATAATTGGCAAATTCCCAAGTTTAGAAATGAGTAAACATGAAGGTAAAATAAATCAAATAGTTTTTCTTAATAAAGATGAATTTATTACAGCAGGTGAAGACAAATAGATTATAATTTGGAATGCTTAAACATTTAGAATTAAGAAAGTTTTGTATAATGAAGCTGAGATATTAAGTATTTATGTTCATAATGTTTAAAACGCTCAAAATGCGTAAAATGTTCATAATGGACTTTTGTTGGTAGGTAATAAGGAAGGATAAGTTATTGGATGGAAATAGCAAGATGGTATTTGGGAGGAGAGTATCAAATTTAAACATCATGAAAAAGGAGTTTATTCTATAATTTATGTGGATGGTAGTATTGTGACATCATCTGAAGATAGAAAAATTTAGTTGGTTAATCCCCAAACATAGGCATTAGAACATTTTGAAACTGTTGATAGAACATTTGTAATAGCATTGGTTGCTTAGAATAAAGATGTTTTTGCAGCAGGATTCCCAGATGGAAGAGTGAAAACATACAGAAGAGTAATTTTTATGCATTTATATAATTTTAGGAAAAAACAGGCCCAAAGATTATATTGAAAACACTTAAAACTGTAAATACAGTAAAAGTGCAACATTTGTACATGATGAATAATAGCTAATTGTTTGTAGGAGGTATGGATAAAGTAGGTGAATCTATTAATGTTGAATAAGGAACTAAATTCAAGTAAATAATATTAGTATTCATTTTTTTAGAATATTTAAGGATGGGCATACAGGATCAATTTTGTGTAGTTTACTATATAGTAAACATCTTATTACTGGTGGATCTGATGGTAGATTGAGTATTTGGAATATTGATAAAGGATTACTAGTCAAAACATTTGAGTTGACTAAAGAGGAAATTAGAGGAGTTTTTATTGTAGGTAAATTGTTAATTACAGCAAGTAAGACAATAACATTATATTTTATTAGGTTCTAATGGGATGATTAGAATTTGGCAAGAGATTTGTCCATTTATAGAGTTGATACCACCTGATGAAGAACCAGAATAATAATAATAACAATAATTATAATAGTGATTTATATATTCAATCAAAAATTTATATGGATCCTAGAATAAATAATTCTCATTTCATATTTTAATTTTATTTATCATTATTATTGATATGAAAAATTTTTAATCTTTTTAGAAATAGGGAATACTAAATTTCTAAGAGATCCATTCATTTCATTTATTTAATTTTAAAAAATTTGAAAATATTAAGAACTCAGAGTTTTAAGAAACTTTAGATAAAATAATAATAATCTAATATATTTATAAATGAAATGATGAATTCGAGAAACACTTAAGTATCAAGTATTCTATGATATTATTATTTATGTTATGATAATTTCATAATGTGGCAGATGCAATCTTTCTTTCTTTATATTCTTCAATTAATTTCATTAAGTGATTCATAGACTTTTATGGATCAAGTCCTTTAGGGCATGTGAATGAACACATACCAATATTTTAACAATCTTCAACCTTAACATCCTCAGCTATTTATGATGAAAGAAAGAGATACCTAATTTTTCTAATCTCTCATCAGTATATTCGTCTCTAGAATCTACGATCCATCTATAGGCTTACATAAGAACAGCTGGACCGAGATATCTATCTGGATGCCACCAGTATGATGGACAAGATGTAGAACAACATGCACATAGGACACATTCATATAAACCGTCTAATAATTTTCTATCTTCAACTGATTAGATATATTCTTTGTTTCCTTCCTATCGATGATAAATTTAGAATTTCATACTTTTGGAGTCTTTCTTTTTAAATATGGATCAATAGTCTTGTATTAAGTGTAGAAATTGGTCATATCAACTACAAGATCCTTCACAACAAACATATGACCAAGTGGTGTGATATATGCTGGTTATGTTAAATCAGTGTCAATAGCATGAATGCATGCTAATTTATGGAGACCATTGCAGTTCATTGAACATGATCCACAGATACCCTCTCTGCATGAACGACGGAGAGATAGAGATGAATCATAATTGTCTTTGATGTACAATAATGCATCCAAATACATAGGGGGTATCTTCTTTAAGTCCACATAGTAACTCACATATTTTGGGAAGTCATTCTCATCCTAAAATCATGAGATATTAATTTACAGCTGGATCGTATCTATAAATCAAGAATTGTTTCATTTTAGACTTCTCTTCAGCTGTAAGTTTTGGATCATGTTCAACAACGTAGTTTATTTATTGAATTCCTTTTACTGTACTAGAAACTGTATCGAATAATCTCTTTGTAGCATCATTACTATCGTGATGATGTGTACCATGCCAGAACATTGGTCTTCTTATTATTGTAGACAATCTCTATAACATAATTAAATTTATATATCAATTTCAATCCTCAAATAAGTACTTTAAGAATTCATTTTTCTTACTTTTCTTCTGTTTTCTCTTCTTAATTCTTTTCTTATTTATCTTCTTTCTAATTTTCTTCTTCTTTTCTTATCTTCTCTAAGATTTCTTTTTCATTTACATCTCCAAAGTCTTTCATCAATTCACATTTTGCATTGTGTAGCATAGATTGAATATAAAATGATCCTCCTTTAACTGGATCATTCTTATGAAACTATCTCCAATAAACCTATAAATAATTATCCTTTCTGATTTACTCTTATAATTTCCTCTGGATTTGTCTTTTCTGGAACTAATTATAATATTTTAAAGGCTTCTTCTCTTGTCATAGGTTTATGGGTTAAATTTGCTGCTTACATGGTTTAATTCAGAAACTCTGTAAATGGATTTGTTCCTTTTGCTCCTGATTCTAATTGAATTTATTATTATCGTACATTTTGCACTCTATTAATAGGCTTTGACAAAAGACTTTGCTACAGTAGAACCGACCTCAATTATCAACTTAATTATTAGACGTTTGACCATGAATAAAATTATTTCACTAAAATGAAATTTATTTACTAAATTATATTCTTAAATCATTTCTCAATCTCTCCCATAATACTACTCTCTCTATCTGCTTGACAAAAATATTTTTAGAATAAAGAAGACAAAATTTATTCACTTCTTTTAATTATAAATGGAACTCAATATAATCTTCACTCTCCCTCACAAATGCATCTACATATTCTTTTGATCTAGGTTGAGTTAAAATCAATATATGATATATTTGAAACAAGTAGATTTTTATTAAATTCGAGTAGGTTCTTATTTAAAGTTTTGATTTTTTTGATGTAATAATTCTGATTGGAGATAAATACTTTCGGTAATTTTTATTTAATTTAGAAATGATATCTGTTAAAGAAATCTATTTAATCATCATATTGTTAATTAATAAACAAGATTATATCCCCCAATTATAGAATAATAGAAATTAAAATTTTGATTATCCTTATTTCAATGTTTGTACTAATTCATTTCGAAATTCATAAGAAAATTACTTTACTTTTTCTTTTGTCATTACTTTCTCTAAAATTACTATCCTATTCATCTTTTCTAACCCATAAGTACAAACTCTAATACTGAATCGAAAACATTTTAAATGAGCCTCCACACTGGTATTCAATAAAATTGTATCGCTCAACAGTTTATTCAAAAGGGAAACATTATTTACTTTTGTTTCAATAAGAAATTCTCTTGCATTGCATCCAAAACAATAATCTTTCTTAAAACCAGCAAATTTTTCAATTTAATTACAACTAGTAATATTAAAATATGTATTTTTATGGGTAAATTTTACATATGGTTTCTTAATCAAAAATTAAAGTTGTTTATCCCAAACATCATCTGATATATTTGCTAGAAATTGTTTTCTATAATTGAAATCACTTACGTATATTGTAAGTACTATAAAAAATGTACTTGTTATAGCTAAACTAGTACAAAGTGGATCCACTTTATAAGAATGAATACTTGTTATAATTATCTTAGTTGTTAAATGACTAAGAGCTTGAATAACTCCATCTCTGAAATCTGAAATAAAATAACCAATTGCTTAAAACAAAGCATAACTATTGCCAAAAGAATAAAACTCTTATTTTGCAGTAGCTTCCTCATTAAAATTCATCTGTAGAAATCCGGACATTATGTTGGTTATTATCAATGCTTGCTTTATGTATTTTTAATTCTTGAACACCATTACTGCCATAATGGCTTATATTGTGACAAATCCTACATTAATTTATGATTTAAACTCTGTTCCCCTTACAAACTCCAATAATGCTTTCATTCCATTTAAAACAAAAAATATAAATGTAGCATAATAAACAGGTTTTCGTATTTTTTATAGTTTCTCATTTTAAAATTATTCTTCTAAATTCTTATCTTCAAAATTTAAAGAACATTTATGCATTGATTATTAATGTTTCAAATAATATTAATATTTGTAATATTTTAATAATATAATACTTAAAATAAACTTATAGATATTTTCTAATTATCTTTAATAAATAAATTTAGAAACTTCTTAAATTTTATAAATTATTGACATCCAAACTCCTAGTTAATTATGCGATTAAATTGTAATTAATACACGATTAAATCGCAACTTTTTTATTAAATTTTATTTTGGGTCTATTCAAGAGGGTTTGAAGATTTTATAAATAAAACTTTTAATGAGAACTTAAGTTTAAATCTAAAAAAATTATACAAATTGAAAAGTTTTTTTTATAGTTTATTTATAGAATTTCTAGTTAATTTTTTTAGATAAATATAAAGGGAATCTAAGTTAGAATTCTAAAATAAATTAATTAATTAATAAATGTTCAATAAAGAAAGCAATTTCTATTTTCCTCATCAAAAGATAAAAATAATATAGAGGAAGCTTTTTAACAATCAAATTAATCAATTATGAATCTTTTCAAATCATCATTAGTAATCATAGAAAGATGAGAGTTAATAAAAAAAATATAGATTAATTAGTCTTCAATATCTTTCAATATTTATATTAAAAATTAAAAAAATATTTATTTGATTTGATAACAACAAATTATTTATATATATAGAATTATTAATAAAATTTTAGGTGGATGCAGAAAAAATTGTTGTATTTTAAGAACTTCTACTTAATGCTAAAATACTGGATTAAAATGAAAGATTCAATTTAATTATGAATTTTAAAAATAAGTTAAATGAAATTTCACATCAATTAAGGGTAGTTTATTAAATAATATATAGATAACCTTAATTTTTATAATCATAAGATAATACTTTACATAAAGATAGAGAATTTTAAAATCCTTCATAAAAAGACTGATTAATGGTTGTTTATGAAATTGGTATTTATCAAAATTATTTAACAATATAGTTTACTTTAATACTAGTTAAAAGACAACAAGATTAAATTAGCTTTTGGAATTTTATAGGAAGGAAATCTATAAAATATTTAGAAATAGAAGGATACCCTAGATATAACTTAACTTGATAGAAATTATATAATGGAAATAATGATATGATTATATTTATTCATTAGTTTTTGTTAATTATAATTTAGGAATATAGTAAATTCAATCCAAAATTAAAGAAATTTTATGCTTACATAAGGGAGTTTCAAATACTATTAAAAATTTGTAAGATTCATAATACTGTTATTGTATTAGATGTGGTTGACCTTTTAATAAATTTAATTTTATTCTCACTCAATTTCTTACAAGTGCTTTTTTATTACTATATTAATTGGAAAATATGTGGATTATTATTTATTAAAATTGATTGGATAGCATATTCATAATATTTATGGGTTGATAGGATTTCTTAAAAAAAGTCTGAATTTAACTAGATAAATCTATAATATCATTTTATCTCCAAAGTAGTTCATCTATTGATAATGGTATTATGCGCTTTGAAATAATTAATAAGCTATATAGAGATAGTCGTATCGTTTTTAGACTTTGTATAATGAAATTTCTGTATATATCTTGAGATTTTAATTTTATTTTTTTTAATGAAAGTATATTTTATTTTATTTTATTAAATAGAACTCTTTTCAATAATTTCCATATTGTCTTTTACTTAGAATGAATTTATATATTGCTTTGCATAAAAAGATTCAACTTTATCACGTTTATGATTTGAGTATTATTAATATATCTTTTCCTTATATATGAATTTCCTTTTTTCTATCTTCTATTTATAAAATTGATTAATTCATTAAATTATTATCATACAAATCTCTTGTTATTACTATTTTAAAGTTCAAGGTAACCAATATTAATAATTTGATCTACAATAAACTTCTTTTATTTAAGTTTGAGAAAACTAAATATTCCAAATAATTTAATGAAGTGGTTGATTAATACTAAATAAGTTTAAATCACATTTTCTATTTTAAATTCTAAAATATAGCAAAATGTAATTCTATCAATTACAATTCATAACTCATATTAAATATAGAAATAATCATTAATAATTTTAATAGAAATACCTTATGAATTAAACTTACCACTTTAATAAGCATCATAATTAAAAGGAAAATGTTGAAATCAAATGGAGTTTATAACAAGGTTTGTATTTCTAATTAATGTAGGTTTGCCTTAAAATCTAATGATTACATGTGAAATAATCCCATTTGGATCGAATGAAGATATCGGATATGGGCCTGGAAATGGAGCGACAGCCAAATTTAGTAATGGTGAGACTTTCTAAATTATAACAAATTAATAAGATGGTTAATGGTATTATAATGAAAATAATGAAAATAATTAAAATAAATGGATAAGTCTTGAAAAAAAAAAATAAGAATTAAACTCTGTAAATGAAAATGAAAATGTATTGTATGTTGAAGTAATTAACTACAATAACTTAAACGAATATAAAGGATTTATTACAGAATAAAATTATTAAGTATAAACTTAAGAATTGGGTGAATTTGAGGATTTATACAAAGATATAGAAAATAACATCTAAAATATTTTTGATGTTCAAAGCCCAGTATATTTATAATTAGATGATAAATAAGGAAAATTAAATGTTAAGATGTAATTGGCAAAAGGAAAGAAAAAGTTAGATTTTGTTATTACAGTAGATTTAAAGATTATACATTAAGATTAAGAAGTGAAAAATAGACTTATTAAGGAAATGGAATTATAAAAGTAAAGTTAAAAGTTGGATTAAGTTAATAATCAAATAAATAAATAAGAATAAATTACAACTCAACTTTAGTAAGATTTTGCAAATTTATAGTAATAAGTTGGAAATTAGAAAGTTGAACTCTAAAACATATTTTCATCATAATTAACTACATTATAAAATTAAGTGGATAAAACAATTCAATAATAATAATTTAGTAATTAATAATCGCTAGAAAATGTTTAGAATTAATTAAGTTAACATATATAATCAGTCTATAATTAACTTTAAAATTAATGCTAATAGCTAATTCAATAATTTTAAGAGCAATAAAAACCAAAAGTATAAAGGCTTTCGTTAAGTTCTTTACAATAATAAACTAGTAATATATTTATATCTCCAATATTAAATGGGAATAACGGAGTGTATGAATTTGAATTTTCAATAGTTGATGATGAGGCCAACTATTCAATTGGAATTATAAGTTAAGGGGATTTAAAGTTAATAGAAAGAAAGAGAAAATCTTATTTTGTAGAATTTCCAGAAGGGAAGTTGAAAACAGGTTAAGAAGAATTGGGATAAATCTTTTCCTATAAATTATAAGTAGATGAGAAAGTTGGACTAAGAGTTGATGGAAAAAATCATTTCCTTTGGTTGGTTATCAATGATCATCCTTTACCTCCAGTTAGAATAAGTGATACAATTGAAGAATTTGCATTTGTTGTCTAAAGTGAAACTGGTTTCAATGATATTGCACAAGATCCAGCAACTTAAAATCAATGAGAATGATTTATTAATTATAATAATATGTCCAAAATAAAATTTTATTTATTCTTTTTTATTCAACTCTTTACGAAATTTTATTAAGCTATAAAAGTAGATCATTTTTATTTACATAGGAGAGTTCTATAAAACTTAAATATGTAAATTGTTCTTAAGCCGACATTATAACATGTTTTAATCTACAATTGAATTTAAGAACCGAAACAAATTTTAAAAAAATCAATCTTTGAATATTTGGTTCACATAAAAGTAATTTTACTTGAATTATAACCAAATATTCATTATTTTTTCTTTAAGAAAGTCGAAATAGTAATAATCCTCGATGTGAAGAGATTATAGTAAATATTTGTTGCTAAATTATTTATAAGACTAAAAATTCTATGGTTAATAAAAAATAAGAGGCTAGAAATAATAAATATTTGATTTAATAAGATTAGAGTTTAAACAATTATTTTAGTCTCTTAAGTAAGTGATATAATTTTTAAGATGATAAAAAAGTTAATTTATTTAAATTGTAAATATATAATTAAATGTAATTTTATAGGTTATTTCTTTAAACTTAGTTATTTTATGATAATTTATATATGAATTGAATAAAGTTTAATGAAACCCTAAAAATAATGGATTAGTAATTAATAATATTGATTACTTTAAAAATGTATTTTTTTGAGTATGTATAAAAATAATTAAATATATTAAAAATATAATTTATGGGTAAGGACTTCAGAGGTGGAAGAGGTGAAGGAAGAGGAGGTAGTCGAGGAGGAGACAGAGGTAGAGGAGCTCCAAGAGGTAGAGGAGGTGCCAGAGGAGGTAGAGGAGGTCGAATGGGAGGAGCTCCAAAAGCATTTGTTGTTCCTCATCCTAGATTGGCAGGAGTTTTTGTAGCAAAAGGATAGCAAGAAGCTTTGGTGACAAAGAATATGGTGCCAGGAGAATCAGTGTATAATGAGAAGAGAATTTCAGTAGAAGACAAGCAAACAGGAGAGAAAGTAGAATACAGAGTTTGGAACCCATTTAGATCAAAGATTGCAGCTGGTATAATTGGTGGAGTTAGTGATATATTTATAAAGCCAGGTGCCAAAGTATTATATTTGGGAGCTGCTTCAGGAACAACAGTATCTCATGTTTCAGATGTAGTAGGATCAGAAGGTATGAAAAGTTGAAGATGTTTCTTTTAGGTGTAGTATATGCAGTGGAATTCTCTCATAGATCAGGAAGAGATTTAGTAAATATGGCAAAGAAAAGAACAAATATTGTACCAATAATAGCTGATGCAAGAAAACCATTGGAATATAGGATGCTTGTAGGAATGGTTGATGTAGTGTTTGCAGATGTTGCATAACCAGATTAAGCTAGAATTGTTGGATTAAATTCACAATATTTCCTTAAAAAGGGAGGACATTTCATGATCTCCATTAAAGCCAACTGTATTGATTCTACCAATCGTGCTGAAGTTGTGTTTTAGCATGAAGTGTAGCGTTTAAAGGTTTATTGTATTGAATATTATAGGATGAAGGACTTACACCTTAAGAATAACTCACTTTAGAACCATATGAAAGAGACCATGCTATTGTAATTGGAGTATATAATGCTTGAATATTAAAATATAAAGTATATTAAATTTAATGAGTCATTATCAAAATCCAACATACAATCATGCTCAGATGAAAAATCAAGTCGGTGTTTCCAACTTAAAAATGCTTGATGGGGAAGATTTGAGTATAAATTGATGAATATTAAATACTAGCTGCTGGAGATAGGAGAAAATTGTAGTAACTGTAAATGAAAGATTGGGTTTAATAATAAACATAAGAGAATCAATAAAAGAAGCAATTAAATAAACAAATACAATAATAATATGATTAGCAGACATTATAAATTAATTAAAGTTTGAAAGAGTTGGAGTAAGAGTAATAAAGAAGAAGAGTGGAAATGGAAATTGCTAATTAGTAAATTAATAATCAATTGGCAAAAGAGAAATAAGATCGAGAAGAATATATGGCTAGACAAGCTTAACTTGAGAAGAAATAACATATGGAAGAAATATTAAATAATGATGTTTGGACTGAGAAGTAAGTCGATAATATTATCATAAGTACTGCTACTTGTTAAAGTGCACTCGCTCCTCACAGAGTTATACCTTATCATTATAAAGGGATGTCAGATCAATAGAGATAGGAAATAAGGAATGATTAGGCTAAATAAAGAGAATTAAATGAACAAAAGAGATAATAAGAGAAGGAAGATGAAAAAATGTGGGCCTAATATAATGAAGTAATCATATACTTATTTAACTCTGTAGCACAATAGAAAATAATTGATAATATAAGAAAGAGAGAAGGCTAGAAAGTTACAAACTCTTAGAAACAATTAAAAAGAATTTAATTTATTATCATAAACTGAATAGAAACTTAAAATAAAAAATGAATATGCATGACAATCCAATTATAATTATTAGTTTATTAAATGTACTTAATAATCCTTTTATAATATTTTTAATCTGTCCTCTTTCTTCCCAAAATATGATATATCTTAAAATATTGTAATTTAAAATGATTTTTTTCTAAATGATATATTGAATTTTATCATTTAACAATTTTATCTCTTCTATATTTGAATGGATATGATGAAATATCCTACAATGGAGATGCTCTTTCTTCACTTGGATATAAAATATTTGTGAAAAATCCATGTCTGTTATTATAAGCTTCTCTCATTTGTCTGTGAATCTCTTGTGCTGTCCAAGTACGAGGTACTTATTCATTGAGTGCTTTCATATTCAAGCCTACTCTTCTCTCGATCAAATTGAGCAATTTCAACTTTTCGCTATTATAGTAATTAGCAATTTTAATACCTTTGTAAAGTAGTGTAAAATGGATTGAAATGCACCCAACCAAGCCAAAGTAAACCAGAAATTGCTGCAGGAATTAATCTTTAGCCACCTACTGAATATCTTGTTGCAATGTATGGTTGTAATGCTCCAGTATAGTGAAACAAGGCATAACATGCAGCAGGAAATCCCCAATAAGACCAAGTATTTAATCTATCCTTTAGTAGAAAAGATTTTATATCTTCTGAGAACAAGACTCTCTGTTTGTATGCATTAAGAAGTGTAATCGATTTTTCCTCCTCTGTGTAGAAATGCCAAATTCTCAATTCAAATGGAGATCTCTAATCTTGAGCCATTTATTTTTAATTTATATTAATATTTATATCTGTATCAAAAATGTTATAATAAGACTCAATGCTAATTAACCAAAATAGAAAAGTAAAATTTTTATACTTTTAGATTAATTGCATCATTATTCTGTTCTCTCTTAAATATAAGTCTCACTTAATTCTAAAATTAACATAAAATCATAAATTGATTATACATTTTAGAACAATTATTGAATATTAATAAATAGTAATTATTCAATGATAATCCTTAAAAAAGTAATCTAATTTTTCTTTGTTTCTAAAAACTAGTAATAATTTTTTAATTTAAAATTCAATAAATTTATACTATTTTTATTTAAATTAATTAGAGTAAGAATATATATATATAATTCATTCAAATTTCATAAGTAGATTTATCTAAAATTTAAGGGAAATTTTTACATATTTTTGCGTTAACTATGGAAAGCGATAAGAAATAACAATAGTAACAAAGGTTATTTAAACCAGTGAGATTGGCTATGGTGGTAATTCTAAAATTTAATTTTTTTTTTACATAAACATCTTAAGAATATTTCTTGACATTTGAGGATTGAATGATTTAAATAAAGGGATGAAATTTATGGACATTAAAGAGTAGTTAAAAATGATGAAAAAGATTAAAAATATAGATCGATTAATATTAAAGTCGACTGAAATAGAAACCTTCAATAAATAATAATTAGAGATTAATTAAAATTATGAATGTATGAGATTATAATAAAATCAAAATATATTTCGATATAAAAGAGTATTTAATTTCATTATTATTCAATAGCCCATATTTCAAGATGTTTAATCTTAAATTTTTCTTAATTGGTCAATTTAGGATTGTCAAATGTAGAACAAGGATTAGAATATCCAAATAAAAGACTTTAATCAATAAAAAGTCCAAATTTGTCTCCACACCCGATTCCTAATCCAGATTCATCACAAAATATAAAGTCTTCATTCTTCTCTGTCCAAAAGTAAAATTTAACTTCGTTTTTCTAATAAGTATTATAATTATTTTACATCAATATCTATATTAAATAGAAAAGTTTCGCCATTTCCTTTGAAACCTTTGAAATATTAATTTATTTCGCTTGAAATGTAGGCACCAAAAATATTAAGATCAAAATCTTTAATAATTATTAAAGTTGGAAATATTTATCTAATTTCTTTAAGCATATTTCGATAACTAGATCCATCTATGTCAATATCATAGAGCTTATTCCAATCAGCTAACCTATATATTGCAGGTATTGATTCAATAACTTATTTATAAGTAGTATCAGTAAAACAATTAGAACTCCCTTTCAAAATTGGAACGTATTCTAAACTAGCCCATAATTCTTTTGGAATTATAAATAAATTTACTTCCCATGCGTTCACCAATAATATCTTACATTTCATCTACATCTACATCAACATCTAAATTTTATTGTTTAGTTGTATCCTAAATAAAATCTATGAATGGTAATTTTGTTAATTCTACAATTTCTGGATAATTTGAACAAGCCTCAGTAATAAATCTGGCCATGGTTATACAATTTTCTTTTTTGGTCTCTTCAGAATACAACTTTCCATTATAATCTCTTTCAGAATGCTAATGAATTAATATATTATTTAATACTCTAAAAAACACCGTGGCTATGCTTTTCTTTTATTCTTTATATCTATCTAATTGTTTTCTGTACTTTTTTTCGAATTTTGGCTTGCCTATTCCGGAGAGTAATATCTAGACAACATAATCTAGATGGCCATTTTTATTAGGTAAAATATAATAGACAGCTTCATTAATATCTCTCATTGAGATGCAAGTTTATAATCTAATCTTTTTTTGATTATCTTCGAAATGATCTTACTAACAAGGATTAAAAAGAACTAAATCAGAATTAAGAGTCAATTATCCTTAGACATTTTGTTTATTGTTGCAATAGATAACATCAACTATTAATGATAATCATTGTCTTTACATCTTTGTGAGACTATTTCAGGATTCCATAAATGCTCTACTTTTTACTATTATTCTTGAATAGGAACAATAGAGTATGTCTTTTCGATTCGCTTAGGCACCTTTATTTTTTAACCTTAGAATATAAGATCGCTCGACAAATTATTGATTCTTATCAAATAATCTTCGCAAATGCTAAATTTAAGTGCTATTCCATATAATGAATCATCAATTTTAACTTCATATTCAATAAGATCTTCTTAAAATTACTCTTCTTCTTATTGTTCTTATTGAATTTCTTATTGAATTTCTTATTTATTATGATACTCCTATTCTATTATGTTCATAGCTTATTCATCAATAATTTAGAAATCATTTGCAAAGTTATTGTCCATTTGAGGATCTTCTGATTGTTATAGGTCAAATTGTTCAAACTAGATAGATTATTGATTTTATTTCTATTTCTTAGAGAAGGCATTCTTTAAAATATTTAACATAATTTATAATATCTAAATTATTATTGAGTATTTTATTATCTGTTATTTAATGTTTAAATTACAAAATTATTATTATTATTAATGATTTTATTGTTGATTATATAAATATCAAAATAATTGATAGTAGATGATACCAAGATATATAGATATAGTCATTAATTACAAATATTATTGCCTGCTGCAATAAATGCAGAGTTAATACCTACAAATGAATAATGTTAAGTGTATAAGCCGATCATTTAGAATAACATGAACTAAGCTAAAATCATTGAAGATAATATTATCAAGTAAATATTATTTTAAATTCAAGCATAGATTTTATGGATGAGACTCAGTTCTATTTCCATTAGTTTATAGCAATCATTAAGAAGAATGAAACTCAATATTGGATTATAAGCGACAACCTTAAACTTTACTAAATTGATGCTTAACAACTTAAAACTATTAACATTGTTGACTTGTCTGACTATTTATCACAAACCTTTGACATTTCCTTTTTTAAAGATTAGTTTAACAACATATTTATTCATCAATAAGATTCCATTTTATTGGTTTAAGATCACTCCATCAAACCATACTTTCTCATTAACAGAGGTGAGAGATACTAAACAATATATCATCTAAATAATTACATTATAACTGCTGTAGGTGCATATGGATTAGACATTTATGAAATATTATACAATTATCCTAACCAAGAAATCCAAATTAAACATCATTCTAATTCGGTTCATCTTCATCTACATCCTATTGGAATTAGTTATGATAAATTGTAGCCAAATAAGTTATTTCTGTTAGATTAAAAATAAGGATTGATTGTTGCATAACTAAATGATAAAGGAATAGTCATTTTAGATTCGCAACACCCTTTGAGCCTTCAAAATCCAAACAAAATTTAGACTACAAATAAATTTATATATATATCATCAGATTCGTAATTAAATAAATATGATATTTTCACTTACAAGTTGAACAGTATTTATAAATTGAAAAACATAATGAAATTGTAGACAAGCGAAAATTAAGAAGAAATAATCGTTTTAGGAATAAATAAGCATTATATTGATAATATGGAATGGAAATTTATTGGGTTACATGACCTAATTTTAAATGATAATATAGTTGTTGCAATTACAGGCACAAACTTTTACATAGGCAAAATCATTAAGTTGCCATTTCGTGTTCTATGTTCTCATGTTTAAAGTAGTGAAGAATAACAATACACTTTAATTTATAATACAACACTTGATTAGCATGTTTAATAGCTGGTAATATAAAGAGTAGAAATCGATTAATATAATCCGATTATCTAAATGTTAATGAGCTTATGTTTCATTTTGATAATTCTACTGTTATTTGGTATGTATTATATATATAGATTAGTTTGTCTTTATATAAATAAATTAAGGTCGATCCATTTACAACATGAGAGAATTAGAAAAAAGCTGGAAAACTAATAGCATACAAGAATAACTATGAATAGTTAGATGTTTTGAAATAAAAGTATATTTAAGTTTTATATGTTATAATTGCTTTATCAATAAAAATGACGATAAGAAAATAAAATTTAACTTAATAAAATTAATTTAAATTTTATTTTATTTTGATTTTAGAATCCCATAAAATAAAAATTAATAATTAAGTATTTAAGAAAAATTATTTATTTTATAAAACTTAATCCATAATTGGGTTCTGAAATTCAAACAAAACCTATCCAAGTTTAAACCTATTTAATAGGTTGCGGGCGAGGCTCCTATTCCGGAAGCTGAGCTCGTTCTTTAATTAAACAAACGAAAAAATTTTTATAATTTAAAATTTAAGTTTATTTTATTGAGTAGAAGAAAAGAGGTCTCATCTTCACGTTTTTATTTCAAAGTCCTTAGATTAGATTAAGAAGAACTGATGAATGGCATAATATATTTTTGTTAATATATAAATTTATAAAAATTATTAAATAGGAATATGATAAATTAAATTTGTTAGAAAAATATACTGAATGACTAAAAATCTAAAATTCTAGAAACTGAATGATGCTTTACCAATTATTTAGACATTCCAACATAAAAAGATTTAATAGGATTATCAAGATGGATCTAGTACAGATAGAGTAATAAATTTGGTAAATAAAGTTAAAGCAAAGCTCAAATTAATAAATAATACTCCTGATGCAAGGTAATGTATTAAAAATAATTAGATTTAACCGTTAACTGTAATAATTTAGAATACTTGATACTTTTGTTGATACGAAAACAAGATTAAAAAAGATGAATATACTAAATAACAGAGATTTAATAGAATCAGTAAAGAATTATCTAATAAGAAGGAAGATAGCAAGACAATTAGGTTAAGAAGAAACAGATTTAGAAAAGATGTATGAATAATATGAAGTAAAGTTTGAAACTGAATTTGATAAAGCATTTTTAGACAGTGATTGTTTTTTAGATTTAGGTCTAGTAAAAGTTCCAATCAATAAAAATAAAGTATTGTCATAAGAGAAATTGTAAGAAATTGGAAAGAGAGCAATAAGTTAGTTTTAAAATCCATGCGAATAAGTGTCAAGTAGAGATTAAGTGACAAGATCATAGTATGATTAAAACCTTTTTTATTATTATGTTGAAGATCATATAGAATAGATAAAAAAAGAGAAAGAAGAAACAGAGAATTTTATATAGAAACTTGGAAAAGTAACAAGAACAACAGCACATTAAGAAAGAGGGGAAGACAGACGAGGATCTTAGAATTAGTAGTAGAAGATTACTCAAATAGATTATGATAAGGAGCTCTTAAAGATAGTATTATAATATGGAATAGATTTGAATTCAACTGAATATTTGGAAGAAGAAATCTATGTAGCATTCAAACAGAAAGCTAATGACTTTATTAAATCCAAAATAAATGAAGCTAAAGTGAAACATAATCATAATATAGAAGAGGATCAACTCAAAAATAAATATTAAGTTAGACCTTAAAAGAAGAGGATAAGTTCTATGTTTGAATAGTAATTGTTCAACTTTTCTAAAAATTATCCTCCTTCAAAATCCAGATATTATCCAGAAAGTAAAGAACATACTATTTAATCAGAAAATAGAAAGTCATAAATGTTATAAGAAAGAATGGAAATTAAAAAAGAAAAGACTTTATTGTTAAGTTAATTCAATTAGAAATCCAAAAGAATTATTAATATGTGTAATAAAGATGAATAAAAATTACTTTATAATGAATTTATAAAGGATATACAATTAATGAATTTATATTTGGATGAAGCTGTTACAAGAACAAACTTCAACAGAAAACTTTCGTAATTAGGTTTTACAAAAGAAGATTAATTCTTAATAAAAAAATAAATTGTACTTCCAGGTAGTTTATAAAAAAATCAATAAGAAAATTATTGAGAAAATAATATTTGTTAATGTTTTAAGTATAAAATTTAAATTAATAAAATTAAATAAAAAAACATCCTTTCGTACTATATATCGATTCTCAATACTTATCAATAAAGAAAGAATCATAATAAACAAAGTTAAGACTTTACAACCTTTTGATATGGTATAGTTGAACTTTTATACAAATATTAAATAAGCTAAGCTAAAATGCTACAATTAGAAATGTTTCTGATAATTTATTTTAATAACCAATTACATAATAAGTTATAAATAATATGTGGAACACATTTTACATAGAAATTGGTATCATTTTAGATTATCTTTTTTTACCTTATAAAATATTACATAAAAATGATGTAAAAAGAATAAAATTAACAAAATGATTAAGAAGGCTTAAAATTATAAGTAATCAATTTTAAGAAGTTGGATTTATAAATGTTGTCATAAAATAAACATTTATTTCTCCAATATAAATAAATGTAATTATTGAAATTATTAGCAAATTGAGGATTTTTAATTATATAATAATAATTATTGCAATTTTAATTAACCTATCTATTTGTTAAATATGTTAATTTTATTGAAGGATATCTTTTATTGTTGGAGAAAAATGTATAATTGGATATAGAACTTTATTTAAAATATATTATATAGTGATATACTTCTGAATAAATTTAAATTTTTTTTCTAATTTCCAAAACTCTTCAGATTTAAATATTTATGTTAAAAATATCACTATTTCTATTGTGATTAGTGTTGTTAGTTAATTCATTTTAAACATGATGTTTATTTTTAATTGGTGGGTTAAATAAAAAAACAGAAACTTAAGAATACGAATTTCTTATAAGAAGATATTTATCATTCCGAAACTATTTCTTATCAAGGTCAATTATCACCTCATAAATCTAAATCTTAATATATTTATTGAAATTTAAAAGTAATCTTGTACAAAAATCGAAACAATCGATCAATCAAGAATTACAATATATACTAATTAATTTCTTCGAAATCAACTTGCGAAATCTAAGAATTTAATTTTTTGGATCATAGATACCTTTTTTCATCAAAAATAGTTGTACCAGTTAGATAGAATTCTATATACTTATTAATGATAATTTATTATCTATTTACATATATATTATTAATTAAATCAATAGTAAGTTAAGCTTAGACTTAAATGACATCACAAAATTAATAACAAGCATCACCCATTAAATTTCCTTAATTTGCTCCATCCTATGAAGAAAATTTTTATGCAGCCTTTGGTCAATAATATTAGGTTAGGAAACCTATTCTCATTAATAAAGAGAATGGAAAGATTATTCCTTTTTATGATAAGAATTCTCAGATTGATAGAGCCCCAATTTATTAGGTTGAGAAGGATTTTCACTATTAAAACTAAAAGCAAAATATGATTATCAAATTATATAATCCTAAAGTTGAACATTTCAATAGATCTTAATGTGGAATAATATGTAAAGATAAAAATCAGAAGCTTGCTTATTAAAATAAAATTTTGAATGAGGAGGAACTTACTAAAAATTTATAAAGTCTTTAAAAATAAGTTATTGAATTAGTTTAAGTAGATGAAGGATTTGTTAAAGACTAAGATATTTAAGTTATTGTATAAGATAAATAGGAATTACTTTTAAACCGTAAATTTTTGAAAACTGAAAAAATTTTATCAGCATTGTTCAACCAGTTATAGAATAAACTTTAAAAAAATAAATAATTTTATTTTATTAATTAATCAACTGTTATTGATGAGAATTAGACATTTAAAGATTTATTTGAATGTGATGACTGTTGTAAGCTTTATCTTATACAAAGTGAAGTGATAAAATTAGAAGAAAACTAAATCTGTGTTACCATAGTTATGGATGGAGTTGTATAAAAAGTGAAACCTTTTAATATTAAGAGTTAAATAGTAGATTCAATCTAATTAGAAATGAAAATGGAAATGATTATTTATTCTTACACTGATATAACCTTAAATTATCGAAATGCTCGTTTTAAGAACCATTTTCCAAATAAGTCTCACTGCTGCTTAATTGTTGAAAGTAAAGCTAAGTATTATAAGAGCATGATAGAAGTATTAGATAAATTAAGATAAGATTATCAATAAGAGTATTAAAGAATAAAAAATAATGAGCATTTTGAAGATGATTAGGTTATGGATAAGATAACTTTAGATAATTTTTATTATTATAATTAATTGCAATAGAAATTTCAATTTGATTATATCAATAAGGATATACAAAAACTATTTGAATAATATAATTATTACAAACTTAAACCAAAATACAATGAGACTGGAAATATTATTATTGATATAAAAAACTTATCAGAGAATTAATTGTAGCATTTAACGGAAAAACAAATAATAAAAGGAAATAAATATGTATAAAACTAGACTAATTTTATAGAAGAAATACAAGGTACTGTTTGGAGTAAAATATGTTTGAAATGCAATAAAGATTTTAAGGAAAATATAGAGTATGATGAAAATGAGGATCCAAATATTATTGTTATGAAAGGGTGTGAACATCAATTACACTCTAAATGCTATTATGAAGATGTGATATAGTAGTTAAAAGAGAAATTAAGAAAAGGTTAAATAATATAAGATAAGATTTAATTTAAATGTTTCTCACCACATTGCAATGTATTTTAACCATTAAATGAATTTCAAAATAAATTTAGTCTTAGAAGGTAATTTGAGATTCAGAACATTTATTTATCATATATAATAGAACATTCAGATAGAAAATTTCTATAATGTTCTTCGTGTTTATTTATATATTTAGATGAGCAATTTACAGGTTGTCCTTAATGTAGGTAGTGTATTAGAAATGAACTATTATAATGAAAAATATTTAAAAATTATAAAGTTAGACTATAATTAATTTAATCATTTCCAAAGAAATGATAAAAAGTCTGGTATTTCGAATGGTATTAATTCAGTCCAATTTGAATAAGGTCTATCACTATCTTTATATAAAAAGGTCATGCTAGAAGTTAATGAATTCTGTAAACATCCTTTGTCATCTTCAAATAGTAACATAACTAATCCCCAAACAATGGCTGCTTGTAGAGGGAATGCATCCCATGATTAGGGTAAGAGTTTTCTTCTCTAAATATTTGAAGCTAAGCCTATTATAACTCTACTCATAACATAGAGGACAATTTATTAATTGACAGCAGACTTATTTCTTCCAAAAACGAGATATCCGCAAATAGCTCCACTTATTAGATTATGGAGTTTTGTCTATTTCTTTCTTAAGTTATTTAGAATACAAACTATTGATTTATAGAGGAAAACAAAAGTGCCCAGATTTTTAGCATGTTAGTACGTCAATTGAATAACAGTGATGATTTTGGATTTTATTGAGCCAGGTCTAAAAAGAAATGTCATAACTAAAGCATGAAAGAATCTTATCTTCCCTCCATAATATATACCTTATCTCAAACCAAGGAGAGATGATTTTATACAACTCTCATGATTGCAAATTTATGACATTATTATATAATTATTATATTATTTATGCAATCAGATATTGTTGTTTATGATCTAACTGTTTCAAAGATATGGTGTACAATGTGCAGCAATAAGATAAAATCTAGCTTTGAAGGTTAAAAAGGTATAATTCATTTTACCAAATTCTAGGTATTATATATGTTCAAGTTAATGTAATGGCAGAAAGATTAATCATATCATTCAATCAATCGATTATGTAAAATTCAAAATAGATAATTTAAGTTCACTAAATCAAATCAAGTACATTCTGGAACAAAATCAATTTTTTATAGTTGGTCAACCAAGATTAATTAATACTGACTCCAATTAATTGAGAAGATGCCAATTCTTTTTTCCAAATCCATAGTTTGGATAGTAAGACCTATTCAAAATTTAAACCAATCTTCGCTAATAGTATTCAGGAGGATTAGGTGACATTTAAGTAGAAAATTCCTAATATAACTAACAAGTATAATTTTATAACATTTTTTAAAAGTCTGGTTAATTAATGATCATATCTTATTAACCTTTGTTAATATCAGGATTTTAAATAAAATTAAATATAGAGACTTCTATTAAGGATGAAATAATCTCCATCGATGAAAAATAGAATATTGAACAACATAAAGATTTCTATGTTTACAATGCATTATTGGAAAAGTTCAAAAAGAAAAAAGGATAAGCTGAAGCAATTACATACAAGAAATTCCTTCTAGCCATAGTTTTAAGTGTGTTATTTTTATTGTTTTGTTCTATTATGCCACACATAGATTATTACAATCCATTCTTACAATTCCCTCATGAAGAATCAATATTTAGTATCTACCTAATAGTGATTTTTATTATGACAAGTTTTACCTTAATATAATTTGGAACTCCAACCTATAAAAATGCCTATTAATTATATATGAAATACAAGTATATCTATATGATTAATAATATTTAGTATGTTTAATATGGATACTTTATTAACTTTAGGTTCATTAGCTGCTTATTCTATGAGCTTATTCTTGATAGTAATTTATACAATAGAGGGAATTAATAATGAAGATGGAATGATAAGTAAAGACATTTAATTGGAAAGAATTATGAATGTCATTCATGATTTAGAATCAGCAGGATTAATTCTTACTGTTGTAACAATTGGTAAATATTTTGAAGGAAAGGCAAAATAAACAATCATGGATATGCAAAATTAAATATTTCCTTAAGATCAATTAGTAAAAACAACAACTGTTTAAAGGGTATAAGTGAAAAACTAGGATTATGATATAAATACTTAAGAGAGCTGTGATATTTCTTTATTAGAAAAGGGAGACTTAATAATACTTGAAAAAGGAATGAAATTATTATTAGATGGAGTCATAGTTAAAGGTTCTGTATTAGTAATTGATTCGATTTGTTATGGATAGGATGATAGATCTCAAGCTTCAATGGGTACTAGATTAAAATCTGGTGCTGATATCTTAGAAGGTTCATGTATCTTCTAGATTGAATAGGTGATTGAATCATCCATGTTATTTTAAATAGCAGAATAATTAAATTTAGCTTAATCTGAAAGAGAAAGCAAAGATTTTGGAATTTCAGCTATGCTATAAAAATTATCTTAAAGGTTTGTATTTGGAGTAATTTGCGTTGCTTTTATAGTTTTTATTGTGTGGACATTTTTGATAGGATTTGATATTGTAGAAATAGATGAATATTGTGTTTGGTGTTTTCCTTTTGAGAGAGCTATTTCTATTCTTGTTGCATCATGTCCATGTGCTTTGGGACTTGCAGTGCCATCTGTTGTTATAATCACTTTAAATTTGGCTTTAAAAAATGGAATTTTAATTAAAAAAGTAATAAAATTTATAATATGATAGAATACTATTTTTGAATCAATTAGTAAAATAAATTGTATAATATTTGACAAGACAGGAACTTTGTTCACTAAAGTAGATCATATTGAATCGTTTACTCTTTTATCTAAAAATCAGACAGAAATTAGTTTAAGGAATCAAGAAAAAACTATTATCAAAGTTAAATAATTTTAGAAATCATTAGTAATGTCTGATCCTATAGATACAAAAAGATAAGTTTAAGATTCTTAAATAATTTCATCCAAATTAAAATTCAGTCAGAGTTTATCAGTTCAAGATTTATGGGCTATTATAGGAATTTTAGAAAAAGATTTTCATCATCCTATTGCTACGTTATTATTTAAGGAATCTGTTTAGAGATAAATTGGAAAACAAAGTACTTTTGTACTCACAGACTAACCAAAATTAGAAAAAAATGGAATAGTTGGAAATGTAACCAGAACAACTGATAAAACATAATTTAGATGTTTGATTGGAAATCTAATTCATTTAAATGATTACGGAGCTATATTAGAAGATTATATTATTAAGAAATGTTAATCTTTGGAAGAAAAAGGAAAAACTGTAATAATTTTGACTATTGATAATATTCCTGAAGTAGTTTTGTGTTTGGATAATAAAGCTAATCTAAGACCTGAAGCAAAAGCTGTGATAAATTATTTAAGAGAAAAATTAAATAAAACTGTTTATATCTTATCTGGTGATTCTAAAAACACAGTTAAATCTGTAGGTGACTATTTGGGAATTCCATCTATGCATCAATATGCTGAAATTGATGCAGAAGGAAAATAAGTAATTCTATAGGAATTAAAATAAAAAAAATAAGAAGCAATAATGATTGGTGATGGATTAAATGATATTCTGTCTCTTTAGTAAGCCTCCATAGGAGTTGCTATAAATGCTAAATCAGAATTAAATCTCATGGCCTCTGATGTTATACTGCTGAATCAAAATTTATGGGGTATTGTATCACTTATCAATTTAATGAAAACTGCATTAAAAATTATCTATATCAATTTAATATGGGCTTTTGCTTATAACTTATTAATGGCTCGTAAGATTATTAATTATTTTTAGCTATTGCTGCAGGAGTTTTCTATGGATAAGGATTTACAATATCTCCATTGGTTTCATCTACTTCTATGTCCTTATCGTCTATAATTGTTGTTCTCATTAGTAATAGTATGAAATTTATTAAATTTGACCCAACTTAATCCCTAACAATCCCTAGAATGCAAAAATATAGATTACATGAAGAATCTAAATTCTCATCAGATTCATACCTTGAGGTTGATAATACATAAGAATCTGCTCGAAAAGTAAATGAATAAAGAAATGTTATTAATTCATGATTATATTATGATTTTATAATGAAATAATTTCATTTTTCAATAAATAAAATTCATTTTATCAGCTTTCAGTATTTTATCTTTTTATTCTTTTAGTTTTACTATATGGATGTTTTGGCACAGAATTAAAATTGAATTAATTCATGGTGCTTTCAGTAAAGGGTGTAAGCATTTCAAATTCTTAAATTCCTATATTATTTTTTGATGTATCGGTTTCTGACTAAGAGTTTTTCTTTGCACTAACACTTCTTGTTTTAGTTCTTGAATACGTTGGCACTTTTGTATAACTTACAATAAACTATGTTAGCTCATCAATTTATGGTTAAGTTACTTTTTTTACACTGTGAAAATCAAATTTACTTTTTTATGGTTATTCATAAAAAATATTTGTTTCATTATTAACTTTTTTAGTTGATGCTGCATTCCTCAATAATATTTAATTTAAATTTTCTGATTTATCATTCTATATGTTTAAATGTTGTTGAAGTGCATTCTCATAATTTAATCTTAATTACTCTGTTTATTAATTTAATAAATGAACTGTCTATCTAGCATTTGATAACTCCTTTTCAGCTTCCTCTCCATACAACTTAAACCTTTTTAAGTCTTACACTTCTCTTCTATACTTAAAGAGATATCCTTTTTAAGATCCTATTCTTTATTCAGATTATTATAAATCCGTTAATCTTTATTAATGAGTAGATTTCCAATATCTTACTTAATCAGCTAGATCATTATTTTTCTAGTTTTGCATCTCGCATAGATTTCTATATTTATCTAATTATGATGATAATTGACTGTTTAAGTCAATAAGATCTTTATTTTCCCTCATTAAATTCTATTATTATAGTTTTAACTGATTAATTTCATTTTCGTATTTCTCCTTTGCTTCTTTATATTGCTACTCAAGTTATTTCAATTTTTAATTTAGTTCTTCATTATTCTTTTTCAATTCATCACAATATTAATTAAGATTTTTTAGATTTTCCTTCAACTTTGTATTTTCCGTCTCTAAATTTTAAAGAGTTACTTCTAGTTACTTGTTTAAACTAAGAAATGTATTTTATGCTGTAAATTCAGTTCTTATTTAAATTAGTTCTTATTCCTATAACTATTAAGACATTTCTGAATTCTTTAATTTAACTTCTTTCTCTTATAATGCAGCTTTTGCGCTTTTCCATTCCAACCATAACTTCAAGTATTCATTCTTAAATAGGTTTCCCAATTGATGTGCTATTTATTCCAATATTTCTTTCAGCAGCTTTTTGAATCTAAAATTCACATTCTGAATTTCCACAAAATTTGCAGCTCTTATCGCTTCAATAACTTTATCTTAACTTGTAACCTATGCCTTAACTCAATTGATTATATTGTTATACATTCAATCATTTCCTTTGCCCCTTTCTACGTTGATGCCTTTTCACATTTCTATAAACTATCTGATGTTAAATTCTAAAACTAAGAATAATAAGTGTTAGGATCAAATAAACTTTTTGATTTTCCATTTATTTCTCTATCAATCATTTTTTTCATAGACTATTCATCTTATTTATAATCTAACAAATTATTTTACATTTTATTATTATAATTAAAGTTTCGATTTCTTCATAAATTACAAAATACATAATACCAGTATATTAATACAATGACAAATTAGAACAGATTTAACTTTATATCATAAATTCATTAGATTTAAATAACTGTTGATTAGGAAGATAAAAATTACTACGAATTCTTAAACCTATCTAAATGATTTTTCAAGTTTATGAGCACTAAGAATGATATTTATGAGCAATAAATAATAAGCTAATTTACATAACTCCTAATCTAAAATTATGCACTAAATTTAATAGCATAGAAATGTTTATATTTTTCACTGCTAATTTATTTATAAATTAACCAGCTGAATTGAATAGTAATTAAGAGAAATTAAAACAAATATAGCATGATTTTTACAATAAATGATAAAATTTGAATTCTAGTTGATTACACAGAAATTTAATATTGAAAGATTTATTTAAGAAATTAATTGATAAAAAGGACTAAGGTTATTTAAATATGAATGAATTATAGTTTAAGGTTTAATCTATTGCTATTACTAATTTTAATAGAATAAATACATTAAATTAATTTTTATTTTTAGAGGAACTCTAAGAATTATTGATTTATAATGAAACCTTAATGAAATGTTATAGTTTATTTTGAAAAAAGATTAATGCTTATAAAGTTGAGATATAATTATGTCACTTTGAAAGAGCATTAAATTTATGTTAATAATTATTTTATATAGATTTATAAATATTTTTATATATAGATATGCTTAATCGTGCAATTAATATTGGTTTTCGTAAAGCATTGCCTCAATATACTTTTTCATCGAGAAGTAAAGATTTTATTAATATGATATAGATGGTCCTTACAATCCAAATAGATATAAACATTATTTGAATCCAAACTTTTTCTAATCAAACAAAGAAATAGCAGATATAGCAAAATCATAATAAGTACCTCTTCCAGGTAATAAATGTTAATTATGAAAAGTGCGTAATGTTAGACATGTAAATCCAGTTCGATAATCAGGCCCATTACCTCCATATGATGGTCCATACACGTATTTTAATTGTTTATAATATTAATTAGGATGGAAGACGTGAGAGCTGTATGGTAAAACACATCAATTGGTAGATAAGGAACGTGGAGTTGCTAGATGGATCCTGATGAAATAATGAGAAGAGTGCCAGGTAATATAAACAAAATTAAATGGATAGGAATTACAAGAAGAGAGGTAGAAAAGATCTTAAATATGGGTTTAACTCCATAAGAATAAGTGGATTTCGCATATCTAGTTTATAATTGTGGTTTTGATGTGGATTATGTTCCAAATAGTGTTTATGTTGCAAGATAGGTTGTGACCAATTCAAAAGGAGAGAAAGTTGAAATTCTTTGGAATGTTCAAGTATTGGAGGATTTGGCTAAATTGCCTGTTGGATTTGCACCAGTGAGGGAATTAATAGATTATCATTGGGAAATTTTCTTATGGTCAGATCCAATGATCAAACCTACAGGTGATTTAGATTTGGGGGTGCCTAATACTTGGTTTGAATATGAATGCGAATGTAATTAGAATTGAAGATTATTTATAGGGGGAGGTGAAATGGTTGGAATTGAAGATCAATTCAATATTCCTGAAAGCGATAGAATTTTTCCTTCACCCAGAAATCCTAATTGCAGAAGAGAATTGTGGAAGTCTTAAGATGATATCTAAGAACAATTAGAAATGGAAGGTTTTTATATTAATTATTTTTAGATGAAAATTGGTATCCTAAGGGAACATCATACAACATTTATTAATAAGCTGACTATAAAAAAGTAACTAAATCAGACAGCACATTCTAAGAAAAAATATGATAATTTTAAGCATATCAATATTAAATAAATAATATTCCATTTTTTAATAAATTAAACAACCTATTGCATATGCAGAATAGAATTTTTGATGTATATGTGCCTGCATTATGTGGAATAGCTATGCTCGTTATACTAACTATCAGATATGCTTAACTTAAAAATACAGGATATCATTAATACAGATAATATAATGCAACACTTAAAATTAGAGTGTTCTTACTCATTTTATGTGTCTTATTAACATTAACAATCAACTATATTTCAATTTTGAATCCAAAATTCTATTTATATAAATCAGACTATTCTTAAATATTTATGTTTATGTGTATAGTCTATTCAACTCAAGTGGCATGCATTATATATGAATATAATAAAAATGTTCCCATAATGTTCATACATAAAATATTTTGGACTATTTGTTTAATTACTAATTCAATTTAGGCTATATTGATTGGATTAAATAGTAATGATGATTTTGATATCCTAAGTAATATAGTGTTATATCTAATTATCTTTGATCAATTTAGTCTCAATATTTTTAGCTTTTTTATTAGAAAATAGGATAAGTTTGAATTCGAAGAGATTTCAGGCTTAGCAATGAATGTTCCTGATTATTAGGATATTAGATAACAAATGATACCAATTTAAAATAGTTTTATTGGATTATCTTCTTCTCATTCTTAATTTAAATGCACTATTCATTTTAGTAAGACTTGGAAAATAGTGTAATAAAAGGATGGTTAAATTGATGCAATAATAACGTTAAAAATATTTTTGTCGAATCCAAATAAGCATTATTAACTTAAAAAGACAATTAATGATTTTGTTATTCTTGAAAGCTAACTATAATAAGAAGATAAATTTGGGTTTGAAATTTATAAATTGCCGAATGAATTTTTTAATCATGGACCTGACTCACATTAGATGTTTACTGAGAAAATAGGCATGATTAAGATTTGGTTGAGACAAATGATTTCAAAAATAGAGTATTTAACTCCAAGTATTTTTGATTTTTTAGAATTTGATGATGCAATTAGAGCTTGCATCATGAAAGAGTAAAGATTCAAAAGCAACTCTGTAGATCAGAACAATTGATATTTTTAAATATTTTTATTATTCACATAACTCTATACATGCAATAATGATTAAATTCATTATTAGATGTATTCGACATTTTGAAACTAATTGTTGAATTTGACTTAATCTAATTATATAAAGATATAAAATACTAGATATTGGAATATTAGTGATCTTTAGGAAATTAGCATAATGGATCTATTATATTTAAGAGAGATTAGAATATAAGTTCTTGTATTCATTCTAATCTACTTACTGATTGTTTATCCATTTCTTTAGCATTGAAATAGTCTTTATTTTTTGTTGCATTTTATCAATATCAGATTTAAGTTTAGACATAAGGTTTCTTTTGATTTCATTTGAAATATTTAGAGCTGATGAAGAATTCTCTAAAATTTCAGATGCCTATTTGTAATCCACAAGAGGTTTTGGTTTTATTAATTAGCTAAAATATTTAATCTCTTGAGGATTATTTCCTAAATCAGGTTAGGATTTAATAGAAATGGATTAGAGAGCAAATGCATTCCAATTCCAAAAATTTTATATAGGGAAATCACCAAAATGTATTTATTCTTAACTCATGAATTTGTGTTCCAATTTCTCACAAAATTCCTTTGTGTTAGATTTACATTTTCTATATTTAGATAACTAAGTTCCATAAGTAGATTAAGGCAATTTAAGTTTGTTTCCACTACTTGTAAGATTATCAATTAAGTCAATATTGTCTGATATAAGTTCACTTAATCCATCATCTTCTGATATAAAAATGTGCCTTAATCTAGAAATGTTAACTTAATATTCCTACTTGCAATGTTCCAATGGGCATCTGCCAAGAAAATTGTAATGGGCACAAATATGAGCATGTTTATTTGAGAAGTTCTAAAGATCCGAACTACTCTTACTGATCTTCTTAAATGAACTCTGACTAAGATTGATGTTCTTGTGACTACTCTATTGGCTCTAATCAAGTTAAGTCTGATTTATTTACAGAACATAAATGTTGGGATGAAAAGCTAGAATCACTTTGTTCTTAAGCACCTAAACCCTAAATAACCATTTCCTATCCATTGTGAATGATAGGTTTTGCTGTTAATAGTTCGCTCTCCTACAGATGCGAGGCCATATCTATAATTAAAAATGTTTTTTTCTTTTTAAATTTTCCACTCATAAAATGAGATTTATACTACCATCTCCCCTCAAGATACAACCAAAACAGAATCATAAATCATCACAAACAAATAATATTATATCAAATCCAACCTTTTGTCACAATTAAAAGCGTTATTTTCCAATAAGAACATCAACACATAGACAATAATAATTTAGAGAACATTTAGATCTCCTTATTTTAATAACTCCATCTATTATTACTCAAGTATTATTCATCAATATTATAAATCATTAGATCATCATATTTTTTCTAATATCTTTAACTTTTACAAATGACTATAATTCATTATGATGAAAAATTAATACGTGGGCATCTCTCTATAATTTTAAAAATAATATTTAAAGATAATAAAATATTACTCTTAAAACTAAGACTTACTTTTTTTTATCTCATAATTTTTAATTATTCTTCCTATACGGTATTATAATTATTATAATAACATGGAAAACAGTTAATTAATTAAATCTATTTTTGCAATTAATATTAATTCTTATAAGTTAAGCACAACTGTAAATATTTTAATTATAGATAATTTAGGTAAATATATATAATATAACTCATAGTTTTCTTATTTTTGTTTATCAAATATTCTAGACTAGTTCATA
>JPFM01000125.1:26762-117625 GCA_000733375.1 Paramecium sexaurelia | reverse complement strand
AAATTACTCAACTAAGTATTATCAATTTTATCATAATATTTTATATCATTTTTATTATTAGGTTTCAATTTAATATCACGGGTTCATTTTGAAAATCAAAATATTAAGAGATATGAGTCTGTTCATTTTATCATTTAAATTAGATTTTGAAAGAAATTGAATATTTTTTTACTAGATTAAAAGATATTATGCCAGCTAGAATTTAAACTCTCAATTGCATTTTGTAGAACTAATTAATGTTATTTGTATAAGATCAAATTATAGCTCATAATATTAGCATAGTTGTCAATATTGATAAATTTACACTAGGAGTGTTAAACTTAGCAATCATGTAATCTAATACATTTTAAAAACTAAAATTTTCAATCTGAATATTATTCTGACGAAATAATACTAATACAGATAGAGAAGAGTCTGAATTAATTGTCTTTTTTCTGTATTAAATGGCACTTAAAATGAAAAATAATTTTACCAATAATCAACAGATTTTAATTCTAGCTTTTTGTTAATAAAATTTATGCTTTAATTTTTCATTTTCATATTTATTGAATATATTGTGAAATTTCATTTGAAACTTGATCCATTTACTAATATAAAGCAATTATATATTTGGTCTAACAGTAGGATCTTTAGTAAGGAGTGCTTGGATGGATAAGGATTTATAGATTCTCATCTAATGAGGTATCTACTATAATTTCATTTTCAGATATTTATTTAATTAATTCTCTAACTGATTTAGCAGTGAAAGGTTTTCTGCAATGAGTCAAGATCTGAGATATAAGTTATTTATACGTATAATACTACTCCTAATGACCAAGAGTCTACCTTTTGACTATGCATTTAATTATTGACAACTTCTTGAGGCATATACTAGGTAGTACAGATAAATAACAATTATAAAAGTAATTCTACGAAGATAAAAATTGATATATAAAGCAATCTTGTTTTTGTTTTATTAATCAAAGCATATATTACAAATAAATTCTTATAAAACTGTGGAAATTTTATGAAAATAATTTTTAAATTTTTATCAAGTTTTCTAATTAACAAAATATTTTCAAAATTATTTCATATTAATTTTAATGTTAAGTTTAATGATTGGAATGAATTTTAAAGTTTTTTTGTAAATTTTTTAATCTTATAAGAGAGAGCAATATTGCATTAAAATTCCTAACTTAATTTGAAATTTAAAGAAGATATAAAGTTTTGGTGGATCATCCAAAGTCTGATAACTTTTAAGTTCCATCCTCATGAACAAGAATATTGTCTAACTGGAAATTCTGGAGAAGTTAATTACTTTAATATCTCTGTGCAAAAGATTCATTTTATGAAGAGTATCAAGGCACTGAGCAATTAATTTAGGAATTAAATTAATTGCTTATTAGTATAAGGCTGTGATGGAATATGTAATTACCCTTCTTTACAATACTCTAAAATTAGACTATAATATTATTTATTTATATTTAGCTTTTTATTTATTTCGATTATTATTCATGATCATCATCAGCCTAAAATTCTTCTAAATTTTAAACTTTTTATGATAACATTATATATTAAATATTAGAAAGTTAATACTAATCCACAAAATCAATATAAACTATATTAATTTATTTCTTATTTACTATTTGTCTCATCTACTTAACAGTTTATTACTCTAAAAATATTTAGTTTCATGTCATTTAAACTTGTTAAGACCATTTAATATTGTTATGACTTCAAAGATCAATATTTATCTTTATTTGGTTGAAATAAAACATAAATTTATAAATTTTCTGATTATCTATAAATTTAAGAAATATTATATAAATATTTAAAGATGGGATTCTTCTTATTTTTCTTTTTCTTATTTTCAGGAGTACTATTCATTCGAAATCAAATAAATGTTTACAAAGATCGCAAAAGTTTATAATATTAGAAAGAAAGCTGGTAAAATTAATTCATACATAAATGCACAACATCTAAGAATATAAACTGATTACCAAGAACTAAGAAATTTGAAGAGTTAATTTCTATTGGGGAAAGAATCTAAATATCATTCTTTTAAGCGGAAAAAGTTATTGTAAATGGTATTGTAAAAAAGTGTTCTATTATAAGAGTATTAGAATAGATGAGATTATTTAGTCATATTGAATATTATTATTCGTTTTTATTATGAAAAAATTCATCATTCTTATAATTATGCTAGTTGTGACATTTGCTGATGTAGGATGTCTCTAAGATAGGTGCAAAACTGAATTTTACAATTGCAATAGAGATAAAACATGGTATCAATATTTTAATTTAGTCATGATTACATTGCAGATTGCTCTTGGTAATTTGTAGGCAACTTAGGTTTTGAAAAAAATCAACATCAAAGAGCTAAGGATAGCGTAAAAAAATTGTTTAATTGCTTTTTAGTATGAAATTTGTTTGAAAGGCTCAAGAATATCTAAAGCTTAATTATTATAAGAATGCAGAGTTAAAAATTGTTAAGGGACCGTAATCAAATTCTGAATTATATATAGAAATATTGATAATTGATATAAATTAGAATAAAATATATGGTCTTCAAAAAGAATTTTATTAATTCTCATAATTCATCAATTAACATTTAGATATCAAATAATTATTTGCATATTTAAATTTTTGATGCTTCTCTATATTATTAAATAAGCCTACAAGATAAAAAGTCAAATATTATTGTTGATGCTAATATAACCAACAATGTTTTTGCCTGTCAAAATCAGAATAAAATCTTTTTCTATATCATTTTCAATCTATATAAATTTGATTTAATAATTCTAAAATATTTGAGAATACATTATTTATTTTTTAAAGTTTTTTTTGAATTACTTTTCATAGAAACAATTTTCATCTGAAAGAACTTTTCTTTGTTAGGACAAAACGGAAACTACTTTATCATCATAGAAGATTCCTTATTTAAATTGTATAATTATTGTATCAATTTGATTAATTATACAAAATGTTTAAAATTCTAGTTTCTGTTTTTGGAATTAATAAAGTTTGGAATATTTTAAGCTATTATTTAATTTAAAATGCAATCCTTTAGATATTCTAATTAGTTTACCAATTTCTTTTAAAAAATCAATACTTGGAAGATAATTACCAGTATAGTTGAATATTTTGTTATTAAGATAAGAAGAATTTACAATAAGATGAATTCAAATATTATTTACAATTCATTAAAAATATAAATACATAGAGTTATCCATAAATATCTAGAATATTAATGATATCTTGATATTTTGATAGATAGGAATAATGTAATTAAATATATTCAATATAATAGTAAGCTCAATAATTTTAGCTACATATAAGAAATTCATAACCTTCTTATAATGTAGGTCTGTTAAAAGTATAAATATATTGGTATTTATGAAATAATCTATAAGAATATTTACTCTTCTCTATAAATTATAAAAGCTAATATATAAAACTAAGGTGTAATCCTATCAAGATTAAAAGTCTCCAAAGCATTCTAATATTTCGAGATTTCTTAAAATATAAATTAATTAGTAAATCTGTCCTTTTGCTAATAGCATGGAAATATATTAACCTTAATTTCTAATACAAGTGTTAGACTAATGTCTAGGAAGGAAAATAAATAAAATTTACCTCTTCAACAAGTCATTGAAGATAATTTAGAAACTTTAGAAATTACTATTTATATTAATTAGATAAAATTTTATCGCATAATAAAGATATTAATTAAAGAGTTAAGAAAGGATATGTTTAGATAACAAAAAAAATAAAGAAATGGCATAATTCATAATAATAATTAAGTATTTAACATTTGTTCTTTGAAAGAGATTTTTGAAGAGAAGGATGCAAAACTTAAAATGAAAAAGAAACTGAAAATATTTAAAATAGATTGTTTTCTAATGAGATAAAATAAAATACAAAAAGATGAAAAATTAGTGAGTATATTGAAGAGAAGTTTGAAGATAAATATAACACAATAAAATTGAATTTAGATGTAAAAGTAATAACTTATTAGATGAGAATGTTATAATTAGAGTATCTTTAGTTGATAATTATATTAGATAATATTAACATCAAATTTACTTCTTTTAAATTAAAGGTTAAAGGTTAAAGTGTATTAAAAGTAATAATAATATTATTATTGTGTTTATATTTATCATAATTTTATTAAGTATTAAGTATTATTTATTTTTATTTTATTAATTTGATTATTTTTCAATTAAGCCGAAATTATTTGAATTAGAGGTTTATATATTGTGTAATTTTTTATTCCATAAAATTATAAATAAATATCTTAAAAGGAGCCTTAAAATATAATGAACAATACTAACATCAATGATTTGACAAATTTAATAATAGAAAAAGAAAAAACCTACAGTTTTCGTAAACTTGAGAAAAAGGATGCTCAAGAGATAACTCTATTAATGACAAATTCATTTCTTCATGATAATCCAGCCTTTTAAATTTTAAAGGTTTAAGAGGAGGATATTAAAACTTGTTTCACAGCTGGATTATTGTAAATATATTCATTTTAATATTAGTGAAAAGATGATTAATGAAAATCTATCATTCGGAGCCTTTTATGAAAATAAGCTTGTCTCTGCATGTTTAACCTATGATTTGTGGTCTAATAATGAAATGGTTGCTGACGGCGAGTAACCCACTTAAGTCATATTAGAAATTCTAGGAATGGTAGAATCTTTACTTGGTAAATATGGCGATCCATAAATTTATAAATAAAAGGAAATTGCATATTTAAGTCATTTGGCAACTCACACTGATTATGTTAAATAAAATTTAGCTTTATCATGTGCCTATCTATCAGTTTAGGAATGTAGAAAATTAGGGTTTTAACAAATGATTACTGAGGCAGCCCATCTTGGTACATATAAATCATTCTCAAAGATATTCAAAAACTTTGAAGTAATCAAAGAAATTAATGAACTTAAGGGACAACCAGCTTAAATAATCTCATTAATTGGTTCATTAACACCTTAATGATATATATTAACATATATTAATAATTAATTATTTTTTTACAAAATTTTAAATTGAAAAAGAATACATATAAACTCTAAATTTATAATTTTGTGAATTTGATAATTTTCAATTTACAACAACAAAGTATTAAATAAAGTAATACCTAAATTAGCATCATCACTATTTAATATTGATCTAAGTTTAATTTTTATCTACTTATATTCTCTTCTTAGAAATCGAAACAAATAAATATTAATTGTTAAACTTTATAAGATGACAAATTTTTATTTATATTTTTTATTCCTTTGATATATAGAATGAGATCTTATAATTTTTCTCTCGTATTCTATAAAAGTTGCAAATTAAAATAATACTAAATCATTCGATAGAATGAAATTTATCTTCAGAATTAATTTCAAATTTAACCTATTGGATATTATTTGATTTTTTTGTTGTTTTGAATTGGCCTTATTAGAGTTTGAGAATAAATATATTTTACATGTATAAAATTTATATTTGGTTCTATTGAGTATGAATAATGGATAATTATTTTTAATAAAATAAATAAATAATTAGATTATAATATTAATTAATGGATAATTAAGAGGAGAAGTAGCAATATTAGGAGAAGGAAGAAATAATTGAAGAATAAAATGAGAAATAAGAAGATTAGTTAAGTAAAAACTAGAAAAGGAATTAGAAGAAAAAGGAGAAGAAGAAAAAGTTGAAGGAGTAGAATCAGGAGATTATTTAATAAGTGGAGGAGGAAATAAAAACCAAATTGAATTTAAGTGATGCTGAATAAACAGATCTTGAAATTGCATGGTGTATAAAACAAATAAAGTTGGGATTGACACAAAAGTTGACTCCTGAAGAGAGTAATAAAATATGAGATTTTTGAATAGTAAAAATATCTATGTCGATGATTGAATTATTGGAAAGCGATTAAGTTCCATTAGTAAAGAAGAGAATGACGATGAAATCTAGTTTCGGAGACTATAGAAAACTAATGAAATAATATAAATGAATTAATAATTATTAATTTTGGTTATAAAATGTTCAGGTATGGTTTAGTAGGAAATATTGCCACATATGGTGGTATAGCAGCAATATTTGGTTATATAGGTATTAATTTTTTGATATAGGAAGGTTATGAATTAAATAATATTGTTGAAATGTCTCCGAAAATTGATGACGAAGTACTAGAATGAATTATAATAGTTAGCTTCTTAAGTTCTGAATTCAAGCAAATCTCCAAATATTTCTATCGATGCTAAGACAGATATGAGAAGAGCTGCAGCTAAATAAATTTTATAAGACTACCAACGTAAGAAGAAGGATCCAGTTGAAGTATTTGAATAAATTGAACAAAAATAACCAAGAAAGCCTCAATAAAAAGAACCAGATATTTGATTAATTTATTTAATATGAGTTATCTATATTTTGGTACACTCCCTTCTTCAGTGCCACCTGTCTTTGGTATGATATCTTGTCTATTTTAGATACAACTCCATGCTTAAAACAAATGCATGATTATGAAGACTGTGCTTTCGAGTAAACATACAAATTAATCTTAATAGATCAAATACTAAATAAATGGAAATCATTCATCCAAGCTGGCCTTCAATGTGGCCAAGAATGCTGACTGATGGCAAGTCTATTGTAATATTATTCCCTTAATACTCTAGGATTTTGGACACACACCTATGCATTAAGATAGCTCAACACATTATACATAGTATATACTTATTCTTATACTGTTAGTATGCGACCATTAACAAAAAAAATTAAGCATTATTTATGGGAATGTGAGGAGGAAAGATTTGTTTATAAGGCTTGTTTAAGAAAATTAATTAGCCTAAAAAGAACAGATAAACATACAAGTTGGGACACTGCATCAGTTAGTAACTTAAGTCTGGTGTGATTTATTCAATAAACAAATAACAAAAACAAAATATAACATAGCCATATATAGAAATATACATACTAAATAAATCTTATTTTAGATTCTAATTCTGTCTTCATCTTTCTTTTATTAGTTATTCCAATTTATTTTAAAATGTTTCTACTTTTTTTATTAACAATTAAGGTAATATAGTGCATGGACCATTATTGTTAGCTTAATAATTCTTATAAAAATAAGTGTTGAACTCAAAAAAATTTTTTCGTGGATTTTAGTTTATTACTATCTGTTACTTATAAAACTATAGCAGTTCTTGATCTTTTATTATTCCATAATTATTATTTATTTCTGGTAAGGCATTTTTTAATACATCATATGCTTTTGATATTTCTCGAAGATCTTTCTCTCCATCTTTTGAAGCTTCTTTTCTGGGTAATCTTTATTATCTGACTTTTATCATCTCTTCTACTTTCTAACAAATTAATATTATTTCAGTACTTAAGGATCTTTAAGGTTTAATCCTAATCTTCTTGATGAATATAATTCCTATTATTCAAATGATTATTTATTTAAAAGAGAACTTTTCCTTGAAGTTTAACTCCTTGGAGACAAAGGTGTATTTCCAACGAAAGATCCTCTTTAAGTATCCTTTTTTGGAGGAAACATTTATTACATATAATTATAATTTAGATGAATAAAATAGTATAACTTCTATAAATATATATTTATATCATAATTGTTTTATACATGTTAGTCTTTTTTATGCACTTCTATATATTTAGAGTTAACTAAATAATTAATAAAATACAAAATGACAAGTAATTATAAAATATTTAGACAAAAAAATCAAATTAATTATTTAAACATCATTTTTTTTCAATTACACTTTTGACATAATCTAAAAAGATGCTTTTATTATTTTTTCTGTATACAAAATCCAGAAACTCTTTTCCTTCCTAATAATTATTATTTAATAAACTATCTGTTATCTATTTCATTTATCTAAAATATAATTCTAATTCCTTTATAGATGGAAGTCCTTCCTAAAAGATAATATTTTTCATATAATTTACTATTAAATTTTCAGGAGGATGGCATTTAAAGAATTTAAGTATTTCAATTAAAATACCAAAAACATGTAATTTATCACTATTTTAAACTAATCTCTCAATACATTTTAAATTTAGTCTCAACATCATTTTTTCATCTAAAAAAATTATTATAAAAATTGATTATACTTTTTGAAATTTCATTTGTAAAATCCATCGGTAAATGATCATTAAACACATGTATTAAACAAATCAAAACTTATTCGGTTTCTTTTGAATGTAGAAGTACATCTAAGATTTACTATAATGATTTAGTCAACTGATTATCATCATATCCTAATGAACTATTATATATTTCTGATTAGGTTGCAGGCTATAAAAAATATAAATAATAATTTACAGTTGTACATAATCTTAACACAATAGCAATAATAACTGAAAAGTTTTATTGATTAATATTTGTCAATAGAGTTTGATTAACCAAAGATAATTTAAGATCATTAATGAAAGCTAGTTTATCTTCAGCCATATCTAAATTTTCATATTAAAGTAGAAGAGTTGATGCTACATCAAAATACAAAGATGTTGATGTCAATAATATCTCTTACATTTACTTAATACATTCATTTCTTTTTAAATTTCGAGCCTAATCAAATAATGATGTTGTTTCTATTGGAGCTAAGACATCTCCAAGTAAACTTTTTTCGTTAAAATTGCCATGTTAAGATTCATTTTGTACTTCTTCGTAAATCTTCTCAATCTTTTATTTCATTGGATCTTTTAATGGTGGCTAAGGATATGACTCTTAAACTTATTTATGACTATCTCTTTTATGTTATCTATAAGTTTCATTTTGTAATTTAATCATATCTAACTCTTTTAATCTTTATGTATCATTTGAGTAAAGATTCTTTGCTAGATCTTAAATTACAGTATCATGCATTTAATTACTAATTTAGCTTATCTATTATAAAGGGCTAATGAATTATTAAATATTTAATATATCTGGTTGTTGTTACTATCCTTCTTCAGTAAATCTAAGTGTTTATTGAGATTGAAAATTCTTAGTAGTACTTTCCAATAATTCAAAATCTTCTTTATTGATATGAATAAAATTTTCTTATTAACTATTATTTACTTGTTCTCTGACTGTTTCTTCTCTTTTAGAAGCGCATTCATCGATTTCTTAAAGATCAACAATCAAAATATCATTTTATTATTGTTTATATAGTTTTTAAAAATCAATTTAAGGTTTCTCATATTTTTATTATTATTACAATTATTATTATTATTATTGCCAGTTTAAATAAGTATCATATAATTTTTTATAATTTATTAGTTCAGTTTCAACAATTTAATTAAAATTATTAGCTTATTATTGATATTTACTTAATAAATCATTTGCTAATTAATAAAAAATATTTTATGTTAACATATATGTTAAAGTAGTTATAAAATATTAAATGCACACCAGTAGATCATTTTCAAATATCTTTTAGAAAAGAAAATTAAATCCTGTATGTATTAAACTAATTAACACTTTTTCATTTTCTGACTTCTGATATAATATATTAAAAGCTTATCTATATTAATAAGCCATAATACTTTTATCTAATTATAGAAATGTACTTAAGAAAACTTCAAAATTTTCAGAATATTCTGTTTTTGGACAAATATATGCAAAAATAAGATATATTAGACACTATTAACTATTAGGAAAAATATGTTTAAGCAAATAAAACACTTGAAATACTTAATTTTAAATTTGAATACTAAAATTTTAGCACACAATTTCTAATATTCTTGTGAAATCTTCAAATTTAGAACTTTCATATTGTTGTCTATATGGAGAACTTATAATCATATTATCTCTTCCAATTCCTCTTCTCCAATGTTTACCTGGCGAACTTGAATTGGGACTTAAGAAAACTGTATGTTATGATTAATTGCAAAGTTAGTAAGCTCGATAACGATTCAAATAATGAATAAATTTGTCCAAGCCTTATAAGGTAAAATGTGTAGAAATCTATTGTTCTATTTATTATAAGGATTCGAAATTTTCCTTCTCTTCAGAATCAGAGAATTCTAATTTACTTTAAGTTTTATTTGGTGTTTCATATGGTGAAAATCTGGATTGAGAACCAAAAGATTTTGACTTTGACTTTCTTTAAGATTGATTTAGTAAATCTTAGTATTAATCTAATTATTCCACTTATTAATTTATCATACGACTCTTTAAAGCACTCAATAATTGTCTTACATCCAGTTAAGTTTATGGAAACATTTTAAATGTAGTTTCAAAAGTTTTTTAAGAATTTCTTATAAATGAAGGATCCAATTATTATTAGGTTGCAGCATTGATTTTTTAGGTTATCCAATTAATAAATGCTTAGAAAATTTTAATGTTACTATTTGTTTGTTTTTAGAGATACTTGTTAGTTATTCTATATCCAATCTTAATCATATTTTCTAAAGAATTGCAAATATATAAGCTTTCTAAAAGTGATAAAAGTTTTTAAATATCTAATTAATTTAATTAGATCAAACATATTTTATATTCTTAATAAAGCATTTCTGAATCTAAAGTAACTTAGATTTTGTTCATTTTCACTAATAATGAAATAATAAAGTCATATAATTTATCAGCAATTAATTTTTTTTACACTTAAACTTTCTTACAGAAATGTAATAATTCCATTATAATATTATTAGTCATTTATTATAAAAAATCATTACTAGTTATATTTTTGTCTGAATAATGTATTTTAAATGAGTTTAGAATTTCTTCAATTTTATGTTAAATTTATTAATCTTAATTGTTTTGTGATAATTTTCTCAATTGAATAAGATCGCTGCTAAACTTATTCATAAATTCAATTTGTTCTTTATTTAATTAAGAAGTAGGTAATTCTATACTCTATCTATTTTTATTGGCTTAATTAAAATTCTACATCTCTTCACCAATCTATGCAAATTCGCATAAATCTTCATCAGTTTAATATCTACTCTTTACAGAATTTATCTATTATTTTCTAGATTATTTTTCTGTAATTCTAGATTCTTGAAAATCAAATTACGGATTAACTATTGCAATTTATGATTCTATAACAGTAACTTAAAGATTTTATTCATCACATTACATTGAATTAAATAAATCTAATAATACTTTCTTATAATTTAAATTGTTTTCCTTCTTCAAAATAGATTATACCTTTTTATATAAAATAAGAAGTGATTTGGATATTTTTTCACTATTAGATTAAGCAAATTTCTTTAATACTTCAGAATCAGATGATTCATATGATCCTGTCTAAACAGCCAAGGCCAATGCTAACCAACCATCTTTAAACCACCTTGCACAAGCAATTTTTAATCCAATATTTTTTGATGACTCTAATTAATTAATCATAAGTTCCATAAATTAATCACAAGAAATATTTTCATAAATTAATATATCTTCTAATAAATTAAATACAGCTGATTATAAGGGTTTCGATAATGATCCTTTTAATTTGTCCAAAATTAAAATAAAGAAATGTTTAGCAACTGGTTAAGGAATACCTCTTCTTAATAGTCTTACCAATCCTTTAACACATCTCATACCTTAACTATATATTAAATAATTGCTCTCTTCCAGTAAAGTTATTATTATTGCATAAATACTCCCATAATCTTTAGAATTATCTATATCTCCATCATACTTTTCTAAATTCTTAGCAAATTATTCTGTTATATTTTTCTTTTCATTGTGCTTATAATAGGGCATTTCAAAGAATTTATCTGGTAATAATGTATGTAAATCTATTATTTAAATAACAGGTTGGATAGATTGTATCTCTATTTTTTATGTTCTTTTAATTATTTTGCTACATAATTATTCCAATTCTTTAATTTAAATTTGTCTCAATCGTTTATCTAAGTAACTCTTTTTGACTTATTCGAAATTTTCTGAAATCATTTAAAATAACTTGCAGAAGATGTTAATGGATTTTTATCTTATAACTTTGTTTGTATGCTATACTAGTGACACACTTAATTCTATAAAATCTCTAATTTGATCTCTAAATTAATTTATATATATATATATACTTGAAAAGATGATTTGGACATATTTCAAGAATCTTTTCAACAAAAGTTAAGCATAGTGTCATAATTTTAGGGTGTTTTGCTTCTATTTTTCTTTAAATCTCAGATAGTATAAAACCAGTATCTTGTGATGTTTTACAGCATTATAGTAATATTTCGATTACAAGGTCTTATATTTGTGATTTAACAAATGAACCTCTTTCTATTAGATCACCAATAAAATATGGTAATATATGATAATTCATTTATTAACTTTTAACAAAGACTTAAATGAATTTAAGACCTTCTGTCATAGCAAATTAATTGCTATCATTAATAATATTTTTAAGCCACGCAGATTAAAATTCATAAACAGTTTAGTTTTTTTAATATTCCTCTGTTAAATTCATTAAGACTAATCTTCTTATCTACCATTTATGATGAGTAATCTTTTCAAACAATGTAAGATTACTATCCAATACTGATTCATCAATTTTTGATGTCTCTGCAACATCATTCAATATTTCTATGCCTTCTCTTTAGAGCGTTTATTGACTCTAATTAACTTCACTCATTATGTTTTCTTTATCTGAATAAGGAGACTTTTAGTATCTAATTTTATCCTAGTAATAAGACTGATTTCTTATAGGTGAGTTGTTCATATATAAATTTGAATTCAAATTATTATAGTATAATTAATTTTATAAAGCAATATTAATATTTAAAGAAATTGATTAATTCAAATATATTGTAATATTGTAGTGTTTAATCTTACATCTATGCACTTTCATTTATTTCTTTATAAACAATTATCCCTACTTTTGAGCGGCAAACATGATTGAATTATTATACTCTCTATCTTATTAATTTGCTATTATTCTTTCGCTACTTAAGATTCTCTTCATAAGCCTATTATTAAATAAATGATTCTAACTTTTAAGAATTGAAATTTATTTTTTTTAATTTACAAATGATTTGATTATTGTAAATTTAGCGATATGCAAAATATTCTTTTATTAAGGATAGTCCAGTAATCTAAACTTTTATGAATATATATATATATATTAAGAAGGTTGAGTATATCTAATAATTTATTAACAACTTAAAATATGTCGATTTTAATTTATTTGAGATAATGAGTTTTAATAATTAAAGACTTGAATGTTAATAGAATCCACAAGTTGGCTAAAATGATTATAGATGTTGATTTATTTATTAAATATTTAAAAAATTAATACGTCTATGAATCATATTCCGTAGTATATATTATCTATTAATTTTATGGTGGGTTGTGATTGAATATTTTAATTCTTAGACGTCATTATGTAATAAATAGGTATTATAAATAAATATGAATTCTAATCATAAGGTAGAATGTGAATATCCTGAACATTACATGCTTGATATCGAGGAGGTATTTATTAATATTATAATTCAGAAGAAACCAGCTTAATAATAGAATTTTATGCCTTTTATGCCTTATGGAGTAATCTCCAATATTGAGAACTAAGTAAAGCGAGTCAGAAGTTCAGCTGAAATTAAATAAGAAGATAGACAAATGATTAAGAATGATTCTTAGGCATCTTTAAAGGATGATGTTTTATGTTTACAGAATATAAAAGGAAATGTGAAAAATGCTTATATAAAGAAAATCAGTTCTCTTTTGAATGTAAGTATGGAAGAGGACAAAGAGAAATTACTTCCTTAAAAAAGAGTCAAGGAAAATGTTTCTTCCAATTCATCAAAATAGTTGGATAATGAAGATTTAAAGATGTAAAAGAATAGAGAGAGTGCAAGAAATTCAAGATAGAGAAAGAAATTGTATATAGGGTTATTGGAAAAGAAGGTTGAGGATTTGAATGGGTAAATAGAAGGATTGAGACAATAAACAGAAATAACATTTAAGCATATTCACAACATTATTGAACACAATGCATGTTTCAAAGGAATGATTATAGAGCAAGCTCAAATTTTTGATTAATTATAAACTAAAGATCCAGAAACACCTGAGGGTCAAGAGATGTAAGCATTGTTGACTGACTCATACAAATTGAAGTTTAGTGCCACAGGTTCAAAAAGAAAGCAATATGTTAGATATTGCTTTTAGAATATAGCCAGAATCTTAATGGATGGTAATTATGGAACATTGTTATTTGGAAGTAATTGTCTCACTAAAAATTGTATAATTTTTAAAAGATTAATTCAGTTCAACTACTAGAAGATGAAGAATTGCATGAGTATATTAAGCAATTCAAAGAAATTACTGGTTGTGGCGAAGAGAAGATGTAAAACACAATTACCCATATTGTGAGACGAATTCTTGAACATAAGCGTTCTTTTTCTTAGTATTATGGATTTATATATCTTTAGTTTAATTAAATAGATGAAATGTAAATCGAAAGATCTTAGGATTTGTTAATAATAATTAGATGATCAGATAGATGAAATGACAACCTAAATGACTCCTCAATAATTTACATCCCTTCTTATTAATCTCAATAAAGTATTCCCATTATCTCTATATTTAGGATGAAATAAAAGTGAAAGATAATTATCCAAATACTAAACCAGACATCTCAGTCTAGTAGTAATAACAACAATAGCAATAGCAGTAACTTCTGAACCAATACAAGTTTTTGCCCTAAATTTCTCTTGAGTTATTACTCAATAATAAGAATACACCATTCTTACTTCCTAATAATCTAATGATAGACCCATTGTAATTCAATGAAATAATTTAAAAGAAGTTTTGTAAATAAGCATGATTTATTATTAATATATTATTATGAATATAAAATTTTATTATACAATTCTCACTTTTTCGGTTTTTATCAGTTTTCAATTTTATTTTTCAATTCTTAAGAACAAAGAATTCGAAGAATTACTTAATAAATTTTAACTTTTTATAAACATTATGAAAATTGCTCAAATATTACCTGAAAATGTACAAGGAATCTAGCTAATAACATCCAATAACCAAATTTAAACATCAAAATCAATCAAATCTTCTAGTCTAGTTGATTTATAATTCGAAAATATTCAATATTCCGTAAATGTAATTGATCCAAAACTCAATAAAAAAGGTACAATCTTGCATAATCTTAAGAAAACAAGTAAATTTTGAAAGGGCTGACTGGTATATGTCCAGGAGGATAGGTTACTGCAATATTAGGAAGTTCAGGAGCAGGAAAAACAACACTTTTGAATATTCTAGCTTGTAGAGTTCCTTAAAACAAGGAATCTTAATTAAAAGGAAGAGTATTAGCAAATTGCTAAGAGTATGATTATGAGAAATTTTGTTAATTCTCATCTTACATTATGTAAAATGACATTCTTATGGAAACTTTGACTCCAAAAGAAACATTTACATTTGCAGCTAGTATGAAATTTTCTGATCCTGTTAAATAAATGTAGAGAGTTACAGATACTATAAAGAGTATGAAATTAGAAAAGTGTTAAAATGCATTAATTGGTGGAATAACCTTTAAAGGTATTTCAGGAGGTGAAAGAAAAAGAACATCAATAGGTTATGAATTAGTATCAGATCCTTCATGTATCCTACTAGATGAACCAACTTCTGGATTAGATTCATTTACAGCGTTTGCCATTATGTACAAATTAATCATTAATGAAGAAATGAATTAAAATAATTAGCTAGTTAACAAAATCGTACTGTTGTTTTTACTATACATTCCCCAAGCACAGACATATTTTAATTATTTGATAGAATAATGCTTTTAGTTGGAGGAAAATTCATCTATTAAGGTTAAAAAAAAAATGTAATTTATTTTTAAATTATATAAATAGATTATAGATCATTTTTCAAATATAGGATTTACATGTCCAAGATCTTCAAATCCAATGGATTATTTCTTAAGTTTAATGTAAATAGATAATGAGAAAAATTAATAACACTTCGAGAATATGTTTTCGTATTATGAACAATAATGTCATCCAAATGTGATTTAACAAATAAAAAATTCTGAAACTTTATTGTTACCTATAAAAGTAAAAGAGATTTCTAGTTTGGAATAAATAAAACAAATATCAAATAGAAATATTTTAACTTTCAAAAGAGATCCTTTCTAATTTTATATTAGAATACTTTAGACAATTGTTTAAGGTTTATTATTAGGAGGAGTATTTTGGAAGGTTGCAGATAAAGAAGGTTCAGTCTCAGATTTAATGGGAATATCTGGATGTACAAAATAATGATTATTAAAAGCTCTTTTCTTTTGTGGTTTTAACTTAGTAATTTCAGCAGTTTTGGCTATCATTTTGACATTTCCAATAGAAAGAGAAGTTTTTTTAAGAGAAGAGAGTTCCAAACTCTATTCAATATCATCATATTTTATTGCTAAATAAATACTTGAGATTCCTTTATGCATAGTTCTTCCTATATTATAAGAATTAATATCATATTGGATGTGTGGATATCACAATACAACTGAAGCAATAATTATGCATCTTTTTATCTCAGTTTTGATATATAATTGGGCTAGTGGTTTAGGTATAATATTAATTTTATCATTCAGGCATGTTGGTTGGGTGTATATTTAGTGATTTGAAAGCTATTCTTGGAATTGCTCCTTATACTTTATTACCATATGTATTATTCTCTGGATTTTTTGCTAACCCTAAATTCTTTTATTCTTGGACAAGATGGATATAGTACACAAGTCCAATTACTTACTCTTTTGAGGTTCTATCAAGAGCAGAATATAAAGATTAATAATATGAAGTTGATCCCATAGAACTTTACGATTTTAAATTTGGTACTTGGACCTGCATTTACGCATTAATAGGATTTATATTCCTATTTAGAATACTTGCTTTTATGGCTCTATATATATTAAAATCAAAACTCTAATGATTATTTGTATTTAACAATTTATATAAATATGTCTATTTATAATACTTATTAATTTAAAAAATGAATAATATCTAGTATCCTTCTTAGATCACTGAATCAATAAATGGAATAACATTCTCTAGTGCATTTGATTCAGGCAATTTGAAGAACGTTAAATTTGAAAATGAAAAAGTATGAAATAATTCAAATATGAAAAAATAAGTATATCCTCCAAATTCAAAGTGATTAGGGAATTAATGGAAAAACAACTAATTATAGAACTTGGTTCTACTTTTCCGTTTCAGTATTGCAAGAAGGAGAAATCACATTTGTCATATCTAATATGCAAAATTAAGTAATTCAAAATCTAATTTAAAATTAAAGATGGGATTATTTAAAGATGGTATGTAACCAGTTTTTCGTGCTTCTAATTCTAACAATTGGGCTAGAATTTAAAAACCCTGTTAATATCGATTAGTTTCTGAAGGTTAATTTGAAATCACTTTTTAACATCTATTCTCTAATAATGCAACTGTATATTTTGCATTTTTCTATCCTTGGAGTTGTGATGATAATGAAGTATTCCATATATTAAAATATCTAAGAACTTTCTTAAACTATGTTATTCCATGTCCCTAAAAATTCCTAATATTTATTATGATAATTCCATACTCACTTATTCCAAAGAAGGTAGACCAATTAATTTAATTACAATAACTAATGGAAATTCAGAAATTTAAATAGATCCAATACATGGACTCTTCCCTATAACAAAACCCTCATTTTTTAATAAACCATACATTTTTATCTCTGCTCGTGTTCACCCAGGTGAAGTTCCAAGCTCATTTGTTAATAATGGTTTAATTAAATATCTTCTAACTCCGAACGATCCTGTAGCAAATGCTGCAAGAGACAATTTTGTTTGGTGCTTTGTTCCTATTATCAATCCGGATGGAGTTTATAGAGGACATTATAGAACTGATTCTCTTTGCTAAAATCTTAATCGCTATTATTTATAACCTTCTAAAGAAGAGCATCCAACAATTTATGCCATTAAAGAATTTCTAATGATGCTTCATAAAAAAGATAAATTCCATGGATATATTGATTTACATGCTCATGCAGGTCATAAAGGTGTATTTATATATGGAAATCAACTTCCTTAACTTGGTTAACACATTTCTAATTGCATAATTCCTAGATTAATTTGTTTGTATTCTCAAATATTTGATTTTGATTCCTGTAATTTTACTGAAAAAAATATGTATGCAGCAGACAAGGGAGATGGACTTAGCAAAGAAGGTTCAGGTAGAGTAGCTCTTTATAAGACTTGTGGTATCATTCATAGTTATACTCTTGAATGTAATTATAATACAGGTAAAATTACCAATCTCACCTACGAAGAATAAGAAGGTATTAATTTATTTTTAATTTATCATAAGATAATTCATATAAAGAGAATATATTAGATTAAAATATCATTTTAGGATCTTTAATAACGACTAATCCTTAATCAGACTTCTATACAATATAGGATTATGAACAAGTTGGAAATGCAATTGTTAACGCTTTTCTAGACTTAAATCTACTTAATCCTAAAAGTAAACTAACAACATCTCCTTTTAAGACTTTAGCAAACTTAAAAACATATTTGGCTTATAATTCCATAAAGTAAACAAACTTTAGATTTGAACCATATATGAAAAAGATCTTAAAGTATATTTCAATACAAATTTAGATTTATTAACAATAAAGATTAAATTCCAAGAGTTGTTAAAGCACTTTATGACTATATTTCTACTGATTAAATTTAGGATTACTTAGAAGATAATCCAGAAAATCCATCATAAAAACCATTGACAAGATATGAAAAAGCTTAACAAATTAAAAGAGAAAAAGAAAAAAAATAAAATTAATAATAATAATAATAATAATAAGTAAATGAGGAAGACTCGATAAAATAATAACTTACTACATAGTTTGAGAAAATAACTATCTAAGAGAATCATATTAAGGACACTAATTTAGAAGAATAATAAAATAGAGATGATAGTTAATTTGAAGTGGAATAAGAATCAAGTAAAATTGTGGGATCAATTTAAAATTGAAAGACTTTATATATTTTAGATTTATATTATTCTTTTGTTATAACAGATTATTTTTTATTTGATCCTATCTTTATTTAAGAATTAATTGAAATATTATTGTTATCTTTTGCGAAGGATATCTAGGCTTTTTGTCGAAAAACTTATAAAGTATTGAATTATTTTCTTTTAATAAATATGTTCTTATGTTCTTATTTTTGGTTATTGTTAATTGAACTATTAAATAATTTTCATCTTAAGGTAGAGAAATATATTGTAAAGAAGTATCCTATTTTAATCTTTAATAACAAACTACATAAAGAATAGCAATCATCTACTTTTAAATTTTACGATTATTAATATCTAATTTTACTATAACTTTTTTATATCATTTATTTATTATTTATCTTGGTTTGAATCTTAATGAGATAATAAAACAAATAGTTTATCTCTCAATTTTTGGTTTTGATAATCTCTCAATTTGTAAATGAGAGATTTTGGTTATAAATTAAAAATATATTTATTTAACAGATGTCCACTATGTTATTAATAGAAACAATTAAAAGACAAGAGAAGAAAATAGATAACTTGAGATCTTAAATAAAACGAAGTGAGAGTGTACGAAAGAGTAATCGAAATATGCGTAGTGCTAAGAGTGAATATAAAAGTTCTAATAAGACAATTGTAACGCCTGCTCAAAAAATGAAGGAAAAGGATTAAACTATTAATATATTAACTGAGAGACTTAATAGGGCATTTGAAGTGGAAAGTGAAGTAATTTATCTTAAAAAAATGAAAAGATGAAACATAAACTCCAAAAGTAAAAAGTTCTATTTAAGTGCCTATATAATGAATTATAAAATGAGGTGCAAAATTTGAAAAGTGAAATCCAACGATTAGCGACACCTTAAAAGTACAAAAAATTACTTTACTATTGATTTATATTATGAATAATAATTCATTAATCCAAGTTATAGTCTAAGATTAAGACTAATCTTTTACAATAAATTCTCACAGAAAGCTCATTTCATAGAAAATCAAACCATTTTAAAAGGCATATAGTTTGAAGCCAGAATAATTTGAAGTCAAAGGTAAGTAAATAGTATTTAAAAGAAAAAACTCTACCAAATTTAGCAACCTGAATAATCACATGTTTTCTGTGACATAAGGTACTTTCAACCTACCAAAAAGAAAACCTAAACCTAGACGATATTAAATTACACAGTAGACGTATATTTCTTAGTAAGATTTTTCTACTTAACCTTTTACCGCTAAGCACACTCCATTTTTTGAAAAAATCTAAAAAACTTCAAACCTATAAGCTTAGGGCGAGTAAATTTAATTAAATTCTCAACTCTTGCAGCCTAGTTTTGATAATTAACAAAATAATAGGAAGGTTTGTTAAAATAATTCCTTTATCTAAAGAATTTCAGAGCTTGAATTGTAAAATTATATTTATAATTAGACTTAAGCAAAAGAAAAGAGAAGAACTATAAAATTTGGAATTGACAATTGAACAAGTTAAAATGTAATAATAAAATATTCTTCCTTAATCATAAATTACAACAGTTAGAAATCGTAATCGAAGAGAAATAAGAGTTGAGGCTGCTACAACTATTTCGGCATTTGTAAAGAAAAGGATAGCTTAAGGAAAATTCAACTAATTGAAAAAATAAAAATTAGAAAAATTAAGAAAAATTATTTTAATATAAAAATGGTTCAGATAATAATTAAAACGTATTTAAATAAAAGATAAATTTGAGATAGGTCACAATTTAAAAAGGGTTAAAATTATTGATGATCAGCAATTTATTATATTATCAAATTATTCTTATTAATTAAAAATGATAAGAATATTAATACTTTAAAGGAATAGAAAATATTAATAAGATTTTAGATTCAATATAAATACCAATGAATTTTAATCTATTTTGAATGAAGATATCACTAAAGATTCATATGAATTCAATCTATTAATAGATATGATTACGAATAAAATAATTAATCATATTTCCTATCAAAACAATTAATTAAAAATTAATTTACAAAATACTATATTTTTACTCATTCCCAGCTTAATTACGTAAATTGAAATCCAAATTAATTAGATTCAAAATAACATATATTAACTTACCATCATAAAATAATAATTAAAAATAGAACAATCATAAATAATTGAGAATTCAGTAGAAAATATCTAATAAAATTAAAATTAAGAAGAAATTTATTATTATTAAAATTAAAAATTTGAAAATGAATACGATAATAAATATGAGTTTGAAAAGGAAAGTAATAATGAAAATGAAGACTTCAATAATGAATAATAATAATCCCCATAATAATCATAATTATAATAATAATAAGTATAATAACAATAATAGTTAGTATAATAATAATAATAATAAGTATAACATAAATAATATCATGAATAAGAATAAGAATAAGTATAATAATAATAAGAATAATAATAATAATAATAATAATAATAATAATAATAATAATAATAATAATAATAATAATAATAATAATAATAATAATAATAATAATAATAATAATAATAATAATAATAAGAATAAGAATAATAATAAGAATAAGAATAAGAATAATAATAAGAATAAGAATAATAATTGTTATAAGAATAATAACAACAAAAACAATAATAAGAATAATTTATTGATGATTTACATGAAGAATAAATGACTAATTAAATTGAAGAAAATAATAAAATTTAGAATAAAACTTCTTATTAACATCCGAATAGTCTTAACTTTGAAGATCAATCAGAAGTGTATTAACCAGAATAAGATCAGAATATAGAAGATAATCAATCTGACTCTTAAGTCGAATAAATGTAGATTATTAAAATAGCTTAAGTTAAGAATAATACATCCAATTAATAACTCAATTTTGTTGCTTAAGATTAATAGTTGATTTATGTTAAATAAGATTATTTTCAAGAAAAATAGAATGGATAATTACTAAATTAATAAAAGTAGAATTAATCTCAGCAAAGAGTTCTTCCAAAAGAAGAAAATTATGTAGAGTACGATGCAAATCTATCAAACGAATATTTTTAGATATAATTTGATTAAATTAAAAATTAGAACAGAGTAATAAATAATTAAACATAATACATAGAGGAGACATAAACTTAAACAAATATTGTGTAAGATAATGAATCTTAGATTAATGAATATTATGAACTTCTCGTTGAAGAAAACTAGTAATAATAATAAAAAAATGAAGTTAAAATAATAAATAATGAAGATGAAAATCCTTAAAGAAATTTTACTGATTAGACTGATGGTGATATTTAAAATTTACATTTACAAATATAATCTAATGATCATCCTTTTATAGAAGATAAAACTATTCATAATAAGGAAGAATTACCAGTAGCTGAGTCTCTTTAAGATATAGATGATAAACTATAAGATTATGAATAAATTTAAATCCTTAATGATGAGACCTAAACAATTAAGATTCAATTTATTATAGCATCAAATGATTATCAATATGAACAACATTCAAGTTAACAATTTAGTATTAAAATGTCTTCTTCAAGAGATATTTAATAAGCTAATTCAAACTATATAACAACTATTACAATAAATAATCAAGAAATTGATGTATTTTAATCCAATTAAATATTAATATTTAAAGATAAAAAGGATTAATTAATATAGTGCTAATATAATATATAAGTCACTTCTTAATCTTAATCAATACATAATTTATGTGTTTATATAATTGATAATCTTATAAGATGTTTGAAGTTAGAAAATGTTATGAAGATTTAAAGATTTTCAAAAAGATTCAGATTTATAAAATCAGCAATGATTCAGTTGAACTAACAATTAACAATTTTTGGTTTATATTAATCATGTAAGAACTATTGTATATTTAGGTTTTTCAATGTAGATTTTAATTTTCAAAAATGATAAGATTCAAAAACAAATACATTTGGGAAAATTGAATAAGAATCAAAAATCTGGGTTGAAAAAATACTTTTTGTCTATTTCTCCATAATTAGTATTTGATAAAGGTCAAAATGAGCAAAAAATATTACAAATATTGGAAAGATTAGGTTGTAATAACTGATTTAGATAGAATTTAAATAATATATATTAATTTTATTAATACTTAAAATGATTTTATATTTTTTATACACTGATTACTAAATTGAATTAAAGTTAAAATGCAAGTTCAAAATTGTAGTCATAAAATTGAGAAAAAGTTATATTTACTTTATGATTTAATTTATTTTATATTATATAGGTATATATTCTAGATTGACCAATCGCAACTTATTCAATTTAATATAATTTCTATTAATTTATTAAGTAATTTTCAACTATTCAATTACCTTACATCAATTATACCTTTATTTAGATTTATTTTAGTTCTAATTATTTAACCAATTAAAATTTTGAAGGTCTTTATAATTATTGAATGTAACTTTGATCATTTGTAGTCTTATTCTAACATTTAGCAACTTTATTTAAAAAGACTTACTACATTTGGGATAAACATTTGTTAAAATTTCAAGTTGTTGATTTATATGGTAAACTGCTCTAATTTCTTACTTGCTTTATGAAAGTTAGTAGAGTTTAGTCTTATAGAAATAAAATTGAGTGAAATTAAAAGTTTTAATAGGTGAAAACAATTATTATATTAAATTTATAAATAAATGAAAGGATGATAATATAATATTAATAAATAAATATATAATTAATATATATATGGAATATACTTATTATCTTTTTTATAATTCTGGGAGTGGTGGAAATCGGGGTTAACAATTCTTATAACTTGATGTAAATTCAATAATATAATAGTAAAAAGAACTTAGTTTCAACATAAAGAATAGCTTTTGTAGAGTGAAATTTTACAATATTTGTGATAGTAAATCAAGAGAAAGAGGATTACAGGAAATAATGAAATAAACAACAGAGAATATAAATGTTGTAATTGCAGGAGGAGATGGATCAATAATGTGGATTGTGGAATTGCTATTAACACATCAAGTGAATATTCACAGATGCATTATAATTCCATTTCCTTTTGGTACTGGGAATGATTTTGCAAATACTTTGGGTTGGGGAACGAGTGTACCTACAGATGTGATTGGAGTAGATAATATTGTTTTGAAAGGATATGTTGAGGAATGGACTAATGGTGTTGAATCTTATTTTGATGTTTGGGATGTTGAAATTAAACTAAAGGAAGTATTTACACATACTCATATTAAAGGATGGATTTATTAGTGAAATAAAAAGAAATCAAAATGAAGTTGGTGAAGTCAAATTATAATTAAAAGATTAGAGATATCAAAAATATATGATTAATTATTTTAGTATAGGAGTAGATGCTCGTATTGGATTTGGATTTGATAAAAATAGAACATCTTATTAGTGTTGTAATAAATGCGTATATTGTTGGGAAGGCTTTAAAAAAATGTTTCTTCGTACTCCTAAAGTTCATTAATCTATTGAGAACATACATCATTTAAATGATGATATTAATTTGGAAAGTGGATTGATGTCAAATATGAAAGATTAAATCTTTATACCAGGTAATCCAGTTAATTTGCTATGTTTGAATATTAACTCATATGCAGGAGGTTTAAAAAACATATGGCTCAATGCTTAATAAAACTAAATTAAATCCTATTCTAATATCCCCTCTATCTCTGATGGACTATTGGAAATTCTCTCATTCAACTCTATAATAGGATTAGGATCTGAAAGATTGATTCCTGGACAGGCTACTAGATTAAGTTAAAGTGCAGGACCACTCAAATTAAATTTTAAATAAAATGATGATTTAAGAACTTATTTTTAAATTGATGGTTAATACTTTTCAATTACAAATCCAAGTTCAGTTCTCATCAGATCATGTTAATCGTTTCCTCAGGGTAAAATACGTGTGTTGATTAATAAAAATGGTTTACTTAAATGATATAATTATATTATATTATCAAATCCAAAATATAATTAATTTATTCTTATTATTTCTTACTACTTTCTCTACATTTGATGTGTAAAGACCACTATAATTTTGTGTTGAAATTAAAGTCAAAGATATCTTCAGAAGATAGTTAGAAACAATATAGGAACTTTAAAATGTTTTAAACTCACTATTAAAAATGGTTTTATGGTCAACTTTAAATTTAACTGCTAATTTGTAATTCTCCTATGAGGAAGAATATGACAAAAAAATATTAAAAGTATCAATTCAATTTATTTTAATTATTATAATATAAATTTGTATTAAAAAATTGTTTATAATTTAGACAACAAATGCAAAATTAAAAATTCATTATAATCTCTCTCTTAATCCTATTAAAAAGTAGTATGCAAAGATTCTAAATCCAAAAATGAATCCAATAAGTATGTAAATGCAATTCCACATCCCAATATGAAAGTCAAATAACTCTTCTGGGTCGATTTCGAAAATACGATGAGTATATTCATTTAGAGATATTGCCTCGTAAGCATATCTAACAGGACTTAAGTATTGTATCCATCCAAACCATACTGGAAAGTTCTTAGAATTAGCTGTAAAACCTGATAATAAAATGACTGGCGTCATAATAGTTGGTACTGCTGTCAACGCTAATTTGAGATCTTTAAATGCACAACCAACCATCAAACCCATTGAATTTGAGCAAATACAAAGCAAAATGCAAATAAAAAAATTAATGATTACTATTGAGGCATCATAATCATTATAGTTTATCATCCAATATGAAATAATCTAGAGAATTAAAGGTTGAAGTATACAGAATGGAATTTCAACGAATTATTTTCCAATAAAATATGAGAAGGATGAATAGAGTTTTGAATTTTCTTCTCTTAAAAATACTTCTCTCTCTATAGCAAATCCTAAAACTACTTGCATCATAGTGCTGATAGCAAAATTTATACATAAGAAATATAAAGATCCTCCTATGTTTCTGACATCTGAAATTGTTTCTGAATACTTTGCAGCCTCCCAAAATACTCCTCCGTGTAATAAACCTTAAAATATTGCTGATCCTATCCTTGATTTCATTTACATATCATCTCTAATAAAATTCACAAAGCCTCTCCTTGTCAATAAACTTATTTATTATGACACTGTTGTTTCTTTTGATTTGTATGTTATGCTTTATTTATTCCTATCATTAATCTCTTATTTTATTTGATTTGCCAATTATAATTCATAATTTTGAAAATAGATAGGATATGATTCTACATTTTTGGCATCTCCGCTATGAGTTATAGATATAAGATAATCCATAGGATTCGAATGAGTAGGACATTCAAATCCAAATGATTTGAAATAACTAATTATTTTATTTCTATCTCCTTAATAAATAAGTTTCCCCTAAACTAATAGCATTACTCTATCGAATAACAAAAATATATCTGAATTTGGTTAATGAATGGTGAAAATTACTGTTTTGTTTTAACCTTTACTTAATAATTTTAATTAATGTCTAAATAATATAACTAAATTATAATACATAATTTAAAATGCTGTAAACGAATCTAATCCAGAAGTAGGTTCATCCAAAAGAATCACACTTGGATTTGAAACAAGTTCATAACCAATAGATGTTCGTTTTCTTTCTCCTCCACTTATTCCTTTCATCGTGGCTCCTCCTACTTTACTATTCTAACACTTTTCTAATCTCATACTCTTTATTGTTTCTTATACTCTCGCCCTTTAAGTCTCTTAATCGGTGTATTTTATACTAGATACAAATGTAAAAGCTTCTTTAGGAGTCATTGTTTCCAATAAAACATCGTTTTACATTACATAAGATGCAAACTCATTAAACTTGTCATAATTATATTTATCCTAATTTGCATATAGTTCCCCTTTTAGTTAACACCGCTTATTATTAATTATCCTGCAAGCCAAAACATTCAGTAGAGATGTCTTACCTGCTCCAGAACTTCCTAATATTGCAGTAACTTAACCTCCTGGACAAATTCCTGATACATGATCTAAAATCACTCTTTTAGCTAATTTTATTTTTCATATAACTACTTTTTCCATTATTAATACTATAGTGGATATCCTCAAAAATTAAATCAACTACTTTTCCTTCTTAAAGAGTTTTTGAAGAAATATTTTGAATCATTTACATTATAATTAAAATGAAAAATAAGTTTAATTTAAATAGTTAATTTTGCGAAGATGAGAATTCTTAAAATTAATTATAACTATTATAAATTATAATAATTATTTTATATTTATTTTATATAATTTAGGAATTAGCGAATTTTTAATGATTATAAACTTTAAATAATTGACAATTAAAATTATTCATTTTTTATTCCTTTTATCTAAAAGTGCCTTAATTTTTTCGACACATTAACCTTATTCTTTGGCAGAACTTGCTACTATAGCTGCTGGTATTGATCCTTTTGGATCCACCATCGTAATGAAACAAGTCTTTGTACCTTAATCAGTTTTTTATAAAATCCATCCAGCTATTTTAAGATCTCCCCTTATTGATTCTTTAATAGGAGGTAATTCTGGATATTCAATAGATTTTGCTACTACAACCCATCTATTATTATCTTCTCGAAAGACTCGTGATGCAAAAACAAAATCCCTAGATTTTACAACAATTTTAATCGTTTTAAACTTCTAATATACAATTCCTGTCTCATTATCCAACTTTTTAACCAAATATCCCTATCATATAAAAATAATTATACTGAATCAAAGAGAGAATCATAATCTCCCCTTTTTTCAACTTTCTCAATGATTTCAAATATTTCTTAGATTGAATAAGGTAAGATTCCTTCACCTCTACTCATAGTTTAGCCTGTTGTTTCATCAAATCTAGTATGAATTACAAAACCTCCTCTGTCATCTCTTTATTACCAAGATGGTCCTAATGGATAAACTGATTCTAATTATTTTTTAGCTTCAATAGTCATATCAAATATTTTTTAGATTTCAGGAGGATATTGTTATTATTTTTATTGCTATATTTTTTAAGGTAATTATTAAATTTATGATGTTTATCGAGGAGAATTTGATGGAATTTGTGGAGTTTATTATTCAATTGAAGTAGATTGATTAGGAGATGGAGGAAGTTTAGAATAATCAGGTAATTTATATATTATTTCTGATTAAATGACAGATATCTAATCAAGTGATGTTTTTGAAGCTTGATATTCAATTAAAATGCTTTTTGGATTTTGCTTTTGACTTTTGATAAATTACTTAAGACAAGGTAATATTTGCATTTATGAATTATCAGTTATACATCTCACTTCTATATTATCTTCATCAAAAAGATATTTTATCACAAATAATCTTAAGATTTTTAAATGAAAATGTTCTACCACATAAAAGGTATCTTCGTCATAAAAAACTGCTTAATTAAACTTTTCAACCAATTAATTTGAATATAGGGCTGTAATTAAATTATTATCGTTTTCTATTAATAATAGATTTGGTGTCCAATTTTTTCTAACATCATATTTACTTATCAAATAAACTAAGGCATTGTAATCCAGATTCATTATGCATTTACATTATACAATATAATTTTATACTTTCTCGACTTGTTTTGGTGGACTGTTCTTTCTTAATAACAATGGTAATACGATTATATTTAAAGTAATTAAAATACTATAAGTGTATACTCTATTATCGATCAAACTTAATAATAGATAAATTAATATGGACAATAAAGTAAAAAAAATTATAGCAATAGCGATTGTTAATAAATATCCAATATTTTTGATTTCGTCTTAAATTAAATTTATAAGATTAGATTGTTAATCAATTTATTCATTGTTTTTTTCTGCTTTTTCTGTTTTATAAAAGAAAATACCATCAATTACATTAATTAATGTTAGTTATTGAGAATCAAACTTCTTTATTAATTACAAAGCTTAAACTTTAATTTGATCTCCCTAACTCTATTTAACCAAATCAACGTCAGGTTAAAAAGTTGGCTATTTTGCTTACTAAATAATTATAGATGGCACAAAAGTTTGTCTTGGTTATTATTATTATTATTATTATTATTCTTAAATTTAGATTTCTTTATTTTACTCTGATCTTTATTTAATTTAAGTAATTGCTTAGACAAGTGTTTTATGTTCTTAATTTGTATGAGCCATAATTTTCAATGATTCATCACTACATAATAATTATATCTGAAATCCATTATTTGTTGATAATTCTTTGACTTTACAATTAACTAATCGAAATTCAGCTTTATTTTGTTTATCCTCTTTTCTGTCTCTATAAACCAACATTCCCTATTATAATTATCTTTAAATTACTTCTGATGTTACTTCGATATATCTAATAACCCAAAATGTCTTTCTTTTTAACTTAGCATAACAAGCAAATAATGACATGATGTGTTGAGTTTATATTAATTTATAATATAAATATTGATCAATAAATTAATTAAACAATTACTTTTTTATTAAATTTAATTCTATAATTTTTCATCAATAACAATAATGTAATACAAATATAACATAATCATCATTATTGCTTTTATCTTAATAAATACAAGAACGACATAGCCATAATTCTGAAAAACAGAATTATAGCTACCAAAATTACTAAGCATTTCCATAATCCTAACGATAAATCATAAGTATCAATAGGATTACTATCCTAAATTGTTGTACCTGGAAATTCATCTCTTCTTGAATCAAATTCATTCCATACTAATGCTTCAAAAGAATATTTCATAGGACTGAGATATTGGATCCATCCAATCCAATCCATATATTGAGATTAATTTGCATAAAATCCTGAGAAAATTACCAATGGCATCAGAACAACAGGTAGAAAACCAGATGCAGCCTTTACATCAGTAAAAATACATCCCACCATTAATCCTAAAAATAATTAACAATAAAGTAATACCAAAACTATTTCCACTCAAACCAAGAAGTATACATATAATTATATTAATGACAACAATATCTGCTGAATTATCATTTAAATCTACCATCCAATAGCATATCAATTATTATATAATTGGAAAGATTATGAGAAATGGGACTTCAACAGAACTTTTACCTGTGAAGTATGCAGCAGTCGTATAAAGTTTAGAATTTTCCTCTCTTAAAAAAACTTCCCTCTCATCTGGAAATTAAATAATTACAGGATTTAGTGCTCCCATAAAACTACTCATTACTAAGAAGAATAAAACTCCTATTGTGCTCTAGATTCCTTTATATCCTGGCTCACTTCCAGCTGTCCAAAATATTCCACCAATTAATAATCCAATAAATATAGTCATAACTATTCTTCCTCTTACCAAAACTTTATCTCTTTTCATATTAATCATTCCTCTTCTAAATATTTCCTTAACTTAAAATGCAAATGTTGTTTAAATTGTCTAACTTTATATCCTCTATTTTTTAATGTTTTAGATCTAACTTAATATTTAATTCTAAAATTAATTATCATAGTTGCTAAATAAGATTTGATAATGAGGATGATTCTGATCTTCGTGATGCATAACACTCATTAAATAATCTAAAGGATTAGAATGAGCTGGACACTCAAATCCAATACTTTTAAAATATTCAACCATTTTCTCTCTCTTTCCTTAATAAATAAATCTCCCTTATACTAATAACATCACTTAATCAAATAACATATATATATCAGCACTTGGCTAATGGATTGTAAAGATTATAGTTCTTCCTGAACTTTAAGCTAGTTTTTTTAGTAAATTACTATTAAATAAAAATAAATTATTTACATAATAACGAAAGCTGTAAATGAATCTAATCCTGATGTTGGTTCATCTAACATAATACAGTATGGATCACTAACCAATTCCACTCCTATTGATGTTCTTTTTCTTTCTCCACCTGAAATGCCTTTTATTAGAGCATTACCAATCTAAATAATTATATTAATCGTTACTAAAGTATTTTAACAACGCTCTAATTTTAAAGTTTTTATTGCATAATCCACCTTCTCTAACTTCTATTATGGATCTGCATACTTTAAGTTGGCCACAAATTCAAATGTTTCCCTTACTGTTAAAGTCCCAAAAAGAACGTCATTCTGCATAACGTATGAAGAAAATTATGCAAATTAATCACTATTATAAGGTTCTCCGTTTGCTTATATATCTCCAAACAAAGAGATATTCCTTGTTTATGAGATTCTTTTGGCCAAAATGTTGAGTAAAGATGTTTTCCCTGCTCCTGATGAACCCAATATTGCTGTTACTTCGCCTGGATTACATATTCCTGATAAGCTATTTAAGATTGTTCTATTTTCCGACATTCCTTAAGGGTTTTTTATCGAAACTTAATAGGTCAGGTTTTGAAAACTAATAGTAACTTGGTTTGTTTCTCTATTATCTTTTATAGGCACAACTGTAGATCCTTTCATAATTCTAATTTAAATATTAATTATGAGAATTCCAAAATTCCAAATTTTTATTCCTCAATTAAATTTATAATTTTAACATTACTTATTAAATCTGAGACTTTAAGATTGAATATATTTATTCATTCGTTTTTCATTTCTTTATCTCTTTTCTTTAAAGACTTGTAAATAAAAAAAAAAATTATCTAAATTTTTACTTAACTTTTTGAGTTTTAACAATTTCTATCGTATTAATTTTCTATCATTAAATACATTTTCTATTCTTTAAAGAACTTTTCAACTCTTTCATATTAAAATTTTAAAGTTTAAATAGAGAATCTACTAAATGCTTTATGTTCGATTGAACTAATAGTTAAATTATTGATATTCATCTAAATTTATCATTTTCTATTTATTTAACAATATTAAAGTGCTATATTAAATTACAATTAAATATATATATATACTCAAATTTTTGCCAATAAAAATTTTATCTAAACAATAAAATAAAATAATGAAAAGCAACTAAGAATTCGAATAAGAGATTGAGAATTTAATCAAAGAGTCGGTTTCCAAACATAATACTCCTATGAGAGATGAAGAAGAAACAAAAGGAAAGGATTCAAAAAAGCAGTTCTTTTATAATAGAAATAAGATTGACATAAAAGAAGCTTGGAAAGAAATAGAAAAATTATTCGAAAACTTCTCTATTTCAGCGAAGAATTCAGTAGAAAAACCAGCTTTGGGAGAAGAATAAAAAATAATAGATTAAAAAGAATTCTTGTAGACACCATAACCAAAAGTTCATTCTCCTTCAATTTAAACAACAAAAATTAAAGAGCCCAAAGAAGCAGATGATAAGGAAAGAATTGTTTGTACTGCTACAAGAAGACTTACATTTAATTTGGATTGATTTCTTATATATATATAACTAATTATTAAGTTAACATAATAAACTTTAAGAATTTGTTAACAACTAATAAGGAAACACTTGATATTCAAATTCTTTAAAAATATTCAATCTAGGTTTAGCCTTTTAAATTTTAACTCAACATTTTATCATAAATATTAAATTAAAGAAAACTTAGTTAATTCTTTTTTTATTATTCCTAATAGTGATCAAAATACTATTTTTTAAATGTTCTCAATAGACAAAATTTGTAAAATGTTATGCTAAATTATTTAATGTTTTATTTCTTGATAATAACATGTCTTTCTAACTTATTGATTTTATGATTCTATCCAGCATATTTCCTCAATACATCAATCACTTAAATCAATAATTACTTAAATTCAATAAAAAGTTCTATTTCATTTAATTTGATCTCTTAACATTTTGAGTACTAAAAAGAATGATTTATTAGACTTCTCAGTTATTGATTATTAAGAAGGGTAAATGTTCTTTTTCATCTTTTTTACTTGAACATAATATATTTATTAATTTTTTTTTATTTGATAATTCTAATCAATAAAATTATTCTTAAAGGGTTAACTTATTTATAAACAGTCAAGGAAATTTTTTTTTAAATTTGAAAGAATTATTGATTGGTTAGCTTAAAATGTTTATTTTACTGATTGTTATTTATTTATTTATATTTAAGGGTTGAAAGTAAATCAGGTAATGGTTTGGAATGTAAGATGGAAATGGAGACATTGGCAATATAAAAGTTCAATAAGAATTAAAGGAGAAGTGATAATTATTATAATTTGAAAAGAATAATTATATAATAAGATATAATTTTAATTTTTGAATATATAATAATAAGTATTAATATAATATATATATTTATAAATAAATATAATTTATAATTAACGATTATTACATATTATAAGATATATTATAATTAGTTAATGAACGTCAATGATTTTTGATTTAAACAAAGTTATGGCGTGGCTTGAATAACACTTTATTATAAAGAACATCCAAACCAAATAGTGTGGCAAATAAAATGGCATACATGGAGACAAGTTCAAATTTGGAGAGTAATGCTTGGAAGCCATAGACATGTTGTTCATAAATTAAATAATGAAGACCTAATTTAAATATATTATATATATTATACCATATACTCCGAAATATAGTATAACATAGATAAAGTAGATAAGCCCTTTGATTCTCATCTTTAAATGAGGCTATTTTTCGAATTGGTTGAGTTGCCTAAATATAGTTAATTTTGTTACATCAAAATCCAGTTTCCTCCATGAACATAAAACATAAGGACCATGTCAATTTAACTAATATCTCTATCAGCGAATATCAATTTAGGATCAATAAGAAACATAGTCCAAAACATAGTCATCACAATAAAGATGATTGGATTCATGCATTAGTAAGCATAATGAGTAAATGTATGATGTCTAGGGATGTTGATAAGCCATCCTCTTCTACGAATGAATTTGAAATCTTCTATGACTTGAGGAATTAGGAAGGAGTACATGCACAAATTGCTAATATTTGTCAAGTACTTTATTTAGTTCCAAAATTCTTCAATTGATTTTGAGTCAAAATTGATATACATAAAGTATGTGTGCACAATCAATTGCACTAAATGAATAATGGTTGGAATCATTTTATTAAATATTATTAATGAGATTTAAGAAAATTTAATATTCTTTTTAAAGTGTTTACTCTTCGAGAAAATCTTTAGATGAGTTTCACAAAATCATCTAATCATTTTGATTATTTTTATATGTACTGACTTTATTATGATAAATAAATTCAAACAAAAACACTTAAAAATAAAAATGAAATTTTTTTTAAATATAAATGGATCTATAAATTTAGATCAAGACTCTTTACATCATAAATTTTAATTAGATTTTTAATAAAAACATATTTAAATTTAGATATATAATCGATATTTTTGGTCAGATTAAATTTGTTAAGATAAAGAAACATAATTTTGAATTAATCAGAAACAACAAAACTTAAAAGAAATTTGTAATAATTTCAAATAATAATAATAAAGTTATTAATAATAATAATTTACACTAACTAAAAATAGATATAAGTAAATTGGATAAATTCAAGGGGACTAATCTTGATAATCTTATTAATCAAGTAACTAAACTTATAATGGAGTTTCCATAATTTCATCTTACTCATTAATTTATTCATCTTCTTCAATAATTTTTTATAATTCAAAATAATCTTCTTCATCATCATTCATTTTAGATTTAACTTTCTCTAAATTACCTTCTTCTTCATCAGAACTAGATGCTATAAAATATGTAATTTGTATATACCTTCAACCGAATTTTCATTTTCATTTTCGTTTTCAATTTCCTCCTCATCACTATTCACATCATTTCTAAATCTTAAGGAATCTCCATCTGATTAATCTCTTCTTTCACTAAATGGAAAATTAGACAGAGTCATCATAGATCTTCCTTATTAAACTACTGATTACTCACTATAATTTTATTAGCAATTTATACTTATCATCAGGTTCACTAGATGATTCTTCTCTTGAATCTGATTTTTTAATAAATTTTTACACATTCATTTTAAATAAACAATAACTACCATCATTATTTTGAATCAACTTTATTCTATCATGACTTTAATAACTTTTATTATAATTCGAAATCATTTTCTTAATAAAGATTAGATTAGATGGTTTAGTATTTTTACTTAAAAATATTCTCTTATGTTTTGTGAGATGATATAATATACCTTTATAATCAGTTCTATGAGGTCTTTATTCTGTCTATTCTTACTCTTCCTTCTCAAATTCAGGTTCTTAAAATGCAACTCTCAAATTCTTTTTGCTATTCTACTCTTTTATAGGCTCCTAAACTTATTATTCTATTTCATTTTAAGTAATTATTGTTTTTAATGATTTCGTTTTTTTAAGAGTTGGATTAGCATTATTATCTTAATTTCTTCTCCTTCTCTCTTCATTTTAATCTTCTTGATCACTAATGTGATTTATATTATCTTTTTTTTCATCTTAATCATCTACAATATAATTAACTTCAGTTGTATTTGTGAGATTGCTTTAATTATCTCTATTTTCATTTTTGAAACTTATTTCATTAAATTTTTAAACAGATTATTAAATTAAAACTTTATGATTAACTTTATCTGGATCTTATGTAATAGCAGTATTAGTATCTGCCTATTATTCATTCATTTTTTATAAGAATTATTCATAGATCTCAGTTTTATTTACTTAACTATGAATATAATCCTTTACTTCTTTTGAACTCCAAGCATCACTAATCACTTTATTAAACTCTTCATAAATAGGTAATGCATTTTTAAGTTCTGTAACACTTTATTCATCTGATAAATGTTTCATATATTAAATAATAGTTCTGTGAATAGTATCAATACTTTTATCAATATTGACATTATCAACTTTTGGAATTAGAAATTCATCAGCTTTGTCTAAAAACCATTTTTGAATCAATCTAATATTCTGAAAATTCTCCACATATTTATTATGTCTAGAATCTAAAGTCATATATTTAGATCTAACAGCAAAACGTTCTTTATGTTTTGATTCCTTTTTTATACAAATTGCAAATGGTAAAACACGTTTATACTTTTTCATTATTTTCATCATAAAAATAGGTGTTAAATGTACTCCTTCTATTATAATAGAATCCATTTTTTCATCAAAAGTATTAATAACATGTTCTAGTCTTTACTAAACTAATTCACATTATGCTTTATAACCTTTAATTATTCTTCTCTAATCGCTGATATTCAGATCGGGTAATGTTTTGCCAGCTTCATAAGTACTTGCAAATAAAACAGGATTTTCTTCTTTTGATAAAAAATTTCTCATTATGTGTCTTATGGAATCAGTACTAAAGTATTAGAATATTGATAATACCTTAAAACTGTTGAAATCCCAAATCTTGATGCTAAAATACTGCTTGCTGTACTTTTACCAGTTCCTGATGTACCACCAAATAGTATTATGAGTGGCTATTTTTTCTCTGTTAAACTCCATGCTATTTAAAAATCTTCTTTATAAAGGTCCTCTTTTTCTCGAATATATTTTTTCTCAAAGACAGAATTAAACACTAATTCCTTAAAGTGTTTTTCAGTTATTGTGGCTGAATTTAATTGCTTATTAAATTATCCATTTAATGGTTAATGGTTCTTTTGTTTATCAAAATTTTCTAAAAGTATTGAGTGTTTTTGTACCCAACAATTTACTGAATATCATTTCAAATATTTTCTCACAAAGAGAATATGAATGAGCTGCTTTGCATCCGCTTATTTACAAGATAATTTTTAACTTTTCCTTATTGATTTTGCGGACTATAATTGGTAAATTGAATACTTTGTTGTTTTTATTTATCATTTGATGAGCTTTCTTTAAGCACAAATATTACATTCTAGTCAACATGATAAACATTTTAAGCACTCATTATTAATTAATTTTAGTATTAATAATTTTATATATTATAAAATAAATGATTTATTCACTCCATAAAATTAAATAACCAAATCATAATTAACTAAATATCAAAAACTCTACTCATAACAATAACATAATATTTTCAATAAATCTATAAAATTAAATTAAAAATTAACATACATTTTCTTATATATAACTAATTAAACTAAATAAAATAAATTTTGATTTAACAATAGGATTTATTCTTTTAATTGTTATTGTTTATCTTTTTGATAGTTTTTATATAAAAAGTTAAACTAACTTAATTATAAGTCAATGAACAATTTTGTTATGAAATGAATGTTCTGAGTATTTTACTCAAATTAGTTTTTATATTTATATAAACCTTTATAAAAAGAATAGTGAATTGTTATTTTTCCAATGATTTCAAAAATTCGGAATTGTTTTATAAGAATTTAAGTATTGATTATGTAACAAATTAAAAAGAAATGATGATTAATTAATAATTGATTGATATTTAAGTTATTAAGAATAAATATTTTCTTAAATAATATTTTTTAATAAAAGATTTAGTTAGAATAGCTATTTTAAATCTATAAGAATTAGTTTTTAAATCAGAGAAGAAAGATAAATAATAATTATATAAAAGAATGTAATTAAATTAAGAAATATTTAAATTATATAATAAACATAAAGAATACTTATAGTCATGATGATTAATAATATAATATCGAAATTATACTTAAAATTTATTTAAAATGTTACGGAATATATAAAAATATCGATTTAGTATGATAATGGATTTAAGCAGTCATATTTAGAATGATTAAATACATAATCAACTTAAGAATTTTGGATATCTTTTAGTTAAAGATGAAAGAATAGATTGGAAGGCAAATGAAGAATATTTTGATCTGATGGAGACTTACTTTGAGAAGAGAGCTAAATAATTAGAATAGAGTGGGAAAGTAGATGATTGTTTTCCTTAATTTAAATATCAAGTTGGAATAGGATATGAAAATATAGGGAAACCAAATTACGATAAGGAGTCTTTAAATTAGATGATTGATTAACCAATACTAATTGATAGAGATCCTAAATGGAAATACTTCTGGCCTTATAGATATGATGGATAATATGATCCTCCTTAATGGAAACCAAAAGATTTCGTAAATTTTGAAGTAATAATGAATAAATGGTAATTTTAATTATTAAGAACAACAGAATCAGTTTTGGAAATATTATCATTAGCATTTAATGAAAATAAAGATTTTTTTTTAAATAATATTAAAAAAGCTACTCATTTATTATCACCAATAGGTTGTGATTTACATAAACATTAAATAAATACTAGATTTTCTGGATATCATTATGGTAAAACATATTTCTTATGAAGATTTGAATTTTATAACAGTCCACACTAAATCAAGATTTCCTGGATTATTTGTATGGTTACCAAATGGAAAACGTGTAGAATTAAGAATCCCAGAACAAACTGTATTATTATAACCAGGTAAACTTTTTGAACTCATGACTGGCGGGGTTTATAAAGCAGGATATCATGAAGCATTACTGACAGAAGAAGCAAAACTATAATCAATAAAATAAAATAAGAAATGGAGAGTTACTTCAACAATTTTTACAATGCTTAATGATGATACAATACTATAGCCATTAGATTATTTTAAAAATATAAGTAATTAGAATTACCAACCAATAAGTGTAAAAGAGTAATTTAAAAAGGAGCTTAATAAATTGAGTTATGTGTGATATAATGTGAAATAATGCAAATTGTTCATTTCTTAACTGACGAAGTTGTTGTGACTTAAGTTAGAGGTTTTTAGTAATAGCTGGTAGATGGCCTTTATTATGGTTGTTATTATTAAGTTTAAACAGCAGATTTGTTTACTTTATTTGGTTGTGCAGCCATCTATTATTAAATAAAAGGATAATAATATCCTTATTTAGTTTGCATTGATTAAATCATAGAACTACTCTTATGATGAGTTGGTTGTTAAGTACTTATAGCTTATTATTATGCTTATGATTATTTTGGCATTTCAACTGAAGATTGTCTACCTCCCATTTAACCAGACTATGGTCTTTAAGCTTTCCGTTATTATTATAATAACAATTATTACTAATAAATTTGTTATTATATAAGATCTGGTTGAGAGATTTTCTACTCTTAATGATTTTCTTCCTTTTCTTAAACCTATTACTACTAATTTTGTTTATCATCTAATGAAACTCCTAATTAAGCTAAATATTTTGCTTGCCATTTCTTTCTTTATTCCTTTTTTCTTTAACTAATATCTGCGTACAATGCTTCTCGATATTCTTTTATTGTAAACTTTTTATTATCATTCATTGTTATTTTTATTGGATGTTAACAAACAATCTCTTCGTCAGGAGATGAAAAATCTTTTACATATTTATGTTTCAAAGCTTATTCTGCTGTCAATCTTTGATTTGGATTATAACATAATAATCTTCTAATTAAATCTAAGGCTTCTTCTGAAGCTCCTTGAAAAAATGATGCAAATGCTTTTTTCTTAGATGTATTTATTGAAGCTAAAATATTTGCTGCCAAAGGACTATCGAGAGACTCTACCTCATCTCCTCTTGGCTTGCCTAACAACTCTATTATTCTCTCTATTTAATTTAATGTAGAAGTCCCTGGAAATATTGCTTTGCCAACTACCAATTCACCTATTATACAACCAACTGACCACATATCTACAGCTTTAGAATATTTTGTAGATCCTAATAATATTTCAGGAGCTCTATACCATCTTGTCGCTACATATTCAGTTAATACTATTTAAGCTAGAAAAATATTAAATTCTAATCTTATACTATCATCTTCTGTTTATGCTAAACTTCTTGCTAATCCAAAATCTGCTACTTTTATTAAACATTCAGAATCCAATAAAATATTTGATGGTTTCAAATCTCTGTGAATTAATTCTCCTGAATGAATAAATTTTAATGCCTTCAATGTCTAATAAACTATATATTTTTTGTGAATCTCTTCTAAAATATTTGCCCTCTTTTATTTATTATTTAATTTATTACTATCACTGCGTGAAGATCAGTTTCCATATAATCAAATACTAAATAAAGATCCTTATTATTCTCTGCTTTTATTATGTTCAGCAATCTCACTATATTTTCATGACCATTTAATTCCTATAAAAACATCACTTCCCTAAATGTTCTTTAAGCGTCCGTAGCATTATGAAAAGCATCAAAAACTTTTTTTAGCGCAACGACCTTCATTAACTATACTTATGTACCTATTTCAATTTTTTATCCACTGCTTTCCACACTATACCATAAGCACCTTTTCCTAATTTCTAAATTATCTCGAATTTTCTTGCTATATGAGGTTCTATCTCTTCACTCATTTCGTTATAAAAATTATATTATCAATACAAAAAATATAAATTATTCAAAAAATCTTAACCTAAACCAACACCTATAAAATCATTCTCTTATTCTAAAACACTCTTAATCATGATTTTTGCCTCAAAAATCCCAATTAAACAAACTTTTTCTCATTAAATATCATTTATATAAGAAAATCATTTAATGAATATCTCCTTCAATTTATCATTTATTAAAACATATATTTTGTATTCTTACATCTCAAATAAGCTGTTATTTCTTATTGCCTTGTCGCTTCGAAGTTGCGCATAATTTCATTTTAAATTACTCAATATTAAATAATCAATTATTTTAACAAACATTCCAAAAATATTATTAATTAAAGTACCGAATATATCATATTTTAAAATTAATTACTAAATAAAATTATTAAATTTGCTTCTCATGTTTATAATTTTATTAATAAAAAATCCAGTTTTAATTGGATATTTGTATATATAAAATAAATATAATTTTAGATACAGTATTATATATAATTAGAATGAATGGTAATATCTTGTAATAACACTATAAATCAATTTTATCAGGATGTTATTTATGCTTCTTTTTCAGACTATTATTATTAATGTTACTTAAGCTCCATCTCAGCCTATTATTTATTTTATTAAGCTTCTTGTTACACTTGTTAAAGAAAACCTCCTAATTCTGCTAAATCTTTCTATATTTCTTGTTTCATTGTATTTGAAATTTACAATCCATCAACTTTTATTACTATTTTTCCACTATTTTAATCATTGGTTCCTGGCTATCCTTTTGGTCTTTATTTCAACAATGCATCCATATTAATCTGAATAACCATATAGTAGTACTCACCTAGCCAAATACATAGTTGAAAAATAAAAGCTAAAGTATTTACTAATTCCACATCGCTAATGGCAAACCCTGCGATACACACTGGTAAGGTACAACAAAGGTTCACTAAACAACCAAATCTCCCGTTGTAACAATGCTAGACGATGAAAAAGGCACTTGCAACTGTGGAACAAGTCTGAGAAGCTGTGTTTTCATAACTGAAAACTTCAACACATAACACAACATGAATAGCAATTGCGAACATAGAGTAGAGACCTACAACTCCTTTGTTTGTTTATTTTGTGTTTTCTTCTGCTTTGTTAAATTCTTCTTCAGAAAGACTTACTAATTATTCAATTTTCCCTAGAGTTAAAGTATTCATCATGATTGTATAATATTAATTTGAATTATTTACTAAAATTAAAGTATGAATTATAAATATGTATCCCTTTATCCTATTATATCTTCAATATTCAAATTTTATGAACAATTTACTATAAAAATTAATTTTTCAAAGTTCTAAAGTGATGCTCTAAAAACTTTTTATAAATAACAAAAATCTTAATAAGAATAAATATAGAGAAATAAATCTTATCATCTGATCAAAATAATATAGAATAATTAATTAAAACAATTCTTAAGAGAGGCTAGAAATTAATAAAAAATTATTTATCATTTTTAAACACAATAAACTAAAATTTACAGTTATTTTTTATTTTATCATTTTTTATATAAAAAATAAATAAAAATAAAATTATGAGAATATAAAAATAATATTTGAATTAAAAATTTAGATATTATATAAAATTATTATCTATTTATTAAATGTTTTAATATTAATTACATAATGATAATGATAATGATAATGATAATGATAATAATGATGTCTAAAAAATTGAGGAAGTATAAAATTAGATTCAAATTCAAATAAAGATCAATAGTGAATTCATAAAAGTTTAAATTAAAACTTATATTTTTCATCAAACTTTCTTTTTTTTTTATACAAAAGAATTAAATTGAATATATTAATTAATGAATATTATTCGCCAAATAATTGGAAAAGAATTTATACTCTTAGAATTATAACAAATAAATCTAAACTAAGAGAATATTTAAAGGAAATTCTCTCAATTTTAACACACTTGAGCAAAACATTACTATATGTAAATGTAATAGAACCTTTCCAAATCATTTATTAATTTTTTTATAAAACTCCTTCAGTATTCTTATTTTCGCCACAAATATAAAAAATTTAGTGACATTATGAGTCTATTGCTAATATCAATTATTCACCTATTTTAATTTTATGAATGTCTATGATTAAAATTATGTTATGAAAATTTCTTCTCAAATGTCTTTTATTTTTGTATTATATTTGTTGTTAAACCTTTATTACAAAACTAGTCACTTGAGATTTTTATTAGAATTGCATACTATAATTTTTAAAATAATTTTAATAAAAATGGCAAAATTTTATAATATTCATGTTGATAATCTTGATTTAGACTTTTAAATTGAATTTTAAGATTCTGAGACAGTTGAAAAAATAATTGAATAATTAAGAAGAGAATAAAATTTAAATTTTAAGAATGCAGATGTTTATTGTGATAATTAAATATTAGAAGGAAAAAGCAGATTAAGTGAAATTAACTCCCAAAATATAAATGTCAAGCTATATTTCTTTATTTAAATAAATCTCCTAATTTAAAAGCTTGGCTATTATGAGAATGCAAAATTAAATATCAATATTTATGATAAATTAGGGCATATAAATAAAGAGATCTAAAATAAATTTCGAAATTTAAATTATCAATTAGAGATTCATCATAATTAGACACTTTTAAATTTAGATTAAACTCTTCATTAATAATCAATTACTTAAGATTGCGAACTTAAATGTATCGTAAAGCCGTAATTATAAATAGAATATGAATCGAAAATCTATATTCTTCATACATTATTGGATGAAGATTATTAAACAATTACAAAATAAATTAAATAGTAACTTAATTTAAAATCAGACTTCTAACTCATATATAATAAATAAGTAATTAATGAATATAATTATTCTAATAATCAAAATTAAACTCTGAAATTGAAAACAGTGAACAGCGTCATTCTTAAAATACTCTATATTGAAACATAAAGTTTTAGAGTGAATAAATCTATTTTAGTTCAAGATTTAATATAATATTTAAAGTAATTATATTCAATCTTTGATGATGTATCTCTTTTAGCAGAAAATAAATTGATACTGCCTGAGTTAACTTTATTGGAATTGAATTTTAAAGAAAATCAATTGATTAAATTAGTTGTAAATAAAAAGTCTACTTTACAACTTATAAATATAGAAAATGACAAATTATTTTTTAAAAAATAAGTAAAGCCTCCTTTAAAGCTTTAATTCTTAAAAAATTTGCCTTAGTTTAAAGATAGAAATATTCAATTCTATTACGATTAGAAAAAATAGTAACCTGTTTAAAATGAAATCTAGAATGGAACAACAATAATACTCTACTATTGTGATTCAACACCTTTAAGTTAAATTTATTCTAGGATGTAAATTAATTTCTAAAATAAAGAAACTTAAGAAATAGTTAGCAAATCAATATTTTAAAATGAAACAATCGATAAATATATAAAGGAATTAGTAGGGAAAGATGAAGTTATTTTGTGGTTAAGAGATCAACAATTTACTTAAGAGAATACTTTTGAAGGGATAGGAGCAGAGAATAATGACATTATAACGTATTAATTAATTAAGAAAAGAATTTGTAATTCATAAATTCAATTGAGTCAAAAAATTATTTCTAATTGCAAGGAAGGAGAAGTTATCTAATTTAAACAATTAGAAAAATAAGATTAAATAAAAAGTACATTATATGTTCCTGACATAAAAGAGGACATAAATTAAAATAACTTAATACTTAAAGATGGTTTTATTCTAGATTCAACTCAAAAAAATCCAAAGGTTACAATTGAGAAGTTGGAATGAGTTATGAAAATAAAATAAATTCATTTTATAAAAAAAATATGAAATTCAAAATTTATTGCAATTAATTTCAGGAGTATTTTTCATTTGATATTAATCCGGAATTAGCTTTGAGATCATATGTAGATCAAATAAATTAATATTTTAAATGTAATGATGCAACTGTGTCTATTATTGTACTTAATGGAATCAAAGTAGACAGTGAATAAACATTAAAATAATTAGATATAGGTTAGGATTGTATATTGAATTTATTTTTTGAATATTTTGAAAATGTTACATTTTGTTTGAAAGAGGATATAAAATAATCTAAGAAAATTAACTTGAATATATACTAAAGCATATCAATCGTAGAATAATAATTAGCTAAATAACTTAGAATAGATTATGATGTAGAAATTGTATATTTAGATTTAAAATAACACAAAACTAAATCCTTATGTTTGCTTGGATTAAATAGATCTCATTAATATTCAATTATTGCTAATTTATTAATAGAATTCAATAATCAATAAACATTATTTAAATTTTCTGCTTTTGAAAAAATATATGGTATCAAGCAAAGAATAAGACAATAATTTTATATTACAGGAAGGTTTAAAATTTTATATAATAATGGTATTTAATTAGATACAAATGAAAATCTGAATGAAACAATATACTCTTTGTAAATTCAAAATAAAGAAACATTTAGAATAAATACATAATAGCATATCACTTTAAAATGCAATTTAACAGACCATAATAATTTATATAAAGTTGATTATAATTAAGATTTGAAAAATTTTATCGATCAAATAAAATAAGATCATCAAATTGATAATAACTATCTATATGAAACAAAACTTAATGGATAATTAATTCCCATAGAAACTTTAAGTAAATAAAAAGAATATATTATGGAAGATATAATATATTTGGAATAAGAAAAAAATGAATTAATTTTTATAACATTAATCGAGTACAGTAATTTAACAAATAGAATAGTTAGAAGTTTTCGAGCTAATGATTAACTGGTAGAGTTGAAAAATGCAGTTAATTTAATTGGTAATTTCAAAAATTATTAATTACTTAACAATGGAATAAATTTAGAAATAAAATCAATTACATTCGAAGAAGCTGGATTTTCTGCAAACGAAGAGTATTTCATATACTATAAACTTGTAGATTGGGATTCTTCTAATCAAATTTTAAGTCTAAAGGAAAAATTGAATTAAAAATAGGTTAAGAAAGAACATTTAGGAATAGAAAAAGATTTATCAAATAAAGAAGGAAATTAAAAAAAAATTGTATATTTTAGTGAATTTTTAAGTAGGAATACATAAAAATTTGATGTAAATTAAAATGATAGTGTTAAAAACCTTCTTTAAACAAGAGAGTAAATTAGTCAAGATAATTACAAATTATATTTAGGGTCTAAAGTATTAGATACAAATAAAACTTATCAAGAACTTTAAATTAAAAATAATGATATAATAGAAATTACTCCTATCAAAATGCCTATTTATTATAATTCTGTAAATTTTTCAGAAAAATAAATACCCCAGGATTAAGTATTTGGTTCATAAAAAGTAGTAAGTATATAAGAGCTAATGATCTTTTTTTATATTGATTAATAAGGGGAATTATAAGAAAAAGTATTAGAAGATTAAATCGTATCATAAACCTCAATTTATAAATAACTTTCATAAAAGACGAAATTTAACATGAAATATTAAGGGAATATTATTGATGTCAATAAAAGTTTCAAACAGTTAGGTATTCCTTCTGGAAGTTAAATAGAAATTTTATAACAATTTGTTGGTCAACAAGAATTTAATCAAGATGATGAAATAAGCAAAGGGATATCAGAAATTAATTAGTAAAATACAAATTAAACTATCTAAATTTAATTTATTTAAGATGGAGCTCCTACAATCATATAAAAAATATTTAATAAAGAAACAATAAAACTTTCATTAATTAAAAAATCCATTTTAGCAGAATACGAACTTCCTGATAGTTTAGAGATGACGTATTAAGGCAAGAAGGTTAATCTTAATTCTAATCTATCAGAAACAATCAATAACGATGATTATGTTTTTATTCTAGAATAATAAAAACCTTTAACCTTATAAATCGTTTTCGCAGATGGAGACGAGAGCTGGGATATTTAAATCGATTAAGATGATGAAATATCAATCATATATAATAAAGTTAACTATAAGATGAAATATAAAAATTTCATATTGTTTTATGATGGTAAATTTATTCAAAACAACAGTAAACTTTTTAGAGAAATATATACAAAAGGAGAGCAATCACTTGAAGTGATTCTTTAATGAATTTTCGTATTTTTTAATTAATATTTTCATAGCTAAACATCATTTAATAATAATTTTAAATTATGAAGTATAAATTTAATTTATTTAAAAATCCTTTTAATCACTTCTTCAAAAACAGTTTTAATTTTAAGAAATCTTGAGTAAATAATTTTAGATATCAAATTAAATTATAATAAACATCTATGTTTAATTAAGAATTATATAATATCACATTGAATGTAATTCCATTCCTTAGTAATAATTACAAGAATAAAAGATAAATAAATATAAAGTATAATTTTTTAATTAATGCAATCTCCTAGCTTTTTTTCAAAAATCTAGATTTAATTCTTTATTTTATTGTTTTAAATAATAATATATTCTAAGATATTCGTAAAAAAAGAAATATAAAGCGTTATAAAATCACCAATCTATCTTAAAAACAGTTAATCTATATTTTTAATAACTTATTTCTGAATTTTCATTCTGAATTCATGAGCTTTATGTAAATTAGATTGCAATTTGAATACATTATTTTAATAAACTTTAAATCACGCATAAGGTTTAAATTTTTTGGTATTTCCTAACTCTATAAATATTTTCATCTATCATAATATTTACTTATTAAGATAATAATTGATTTATTGACATTATTTATATCGATGTAAGATTTAGAGTTTTAACAATATCTAATTATTATTTTTATTATTATAACTATTTAAAGTGTTTGAATTTGAATTTTATGTTATCAGTTTTCTTATTATGAATTCATCAGCTTTTTGTAATTCATATTCTAAATAATTGGGTCTTTTCTAACTTAAATTAAAAACAATAAACACTTTACAGTATCTAAATAACTTTTTTATTTCTAGGTTTCTTTTTAAAATGTAAAAATCTACTTACTTAATTGATTTCTGCAATACAAGAACCTATCTATATGTTCTCTTATTTTTACCAATTAAAATCTTTTATTAGAATTTATTTCAATGCCTCTTGTCCATTCCTTCATATGAGCACAAGTTTTAAGTAATTCATCTGTTTGACTCTGTAAGTTTTAATCAAATTTAAACAAATCTATCCATTTTATCTTATTTCACTTTGAGTATTTCTACTATTGTATTCAACAGTATTCATTTAAAATAGTGTCAAAATTGGATTTCTTGAAGATTGTGTCTTTCGATAATAATTTAGCTTTTGTTTTCTACTTTCGATATTTTATTGTTGTTCCTATTTAAAAATCAGTGTTTGATGTGTTTCTCTATTGAATTACTACAGACTATCTATAATATATAATAAATATTTTATTGATGAATAAGAATATATATATATATTGATTAAATAAATTTATTCATTTAGATCTCAAATTGTTGTTGTTTATCAATGTTTTCATTTCCCATTCAATGTAATCTTTTTCTAAGAAACTCTCTTCTTTTTTAGGTTCTGGTTTTTTATCTTTGAGTTATTCAATAATGAGACTCTGCATTTTACTGATTTTATCTTATTTTTCTTTTTCTAATTGGTCTAAAATTTATTCGTTTGTAATATAAATTTAGTGTTGATCATCTTCATTATTTTATTGTTTAACATTGTCAGAGTATAAGAGGAATAATTTCAAAGGGTTTTTTTCTTCAAGTTTAGGAATTGTATTTTATTATGTAGTTTCTAAGGTGTCTGAAGGCTATTGCAATTCTACTGATTGAATTTATATATATTTAGCCAATCTACTTTGATGAGTGGAAGAATCAAATTAATTAGTTTGTAATTCTGAAGGTTATTAAACTTTAGCGAGATTATTTTCAGATGACTAATCTTAGGAGAGCTAATCATTATCTAAAATGTCTAGCCAATATTACACAGAATGTATAAATTCATTTTAATTGGCATATTATATATTGTCTTCTTAATGGTTCTATAGTATTTCATTGAATTCTTCCAATGGTTTTTATTGAATGTTGATTTATTACTACTTCAGATCCATTTGATTAACTACGTCCTTTTTAATATCATTTATTACTACTCTTTACACAGAATCAGTTATCTGAGAATCTTGGTTGTTATTCTAATTGGGTTAGAATGCACTTAGAGTAACTGATATAATTATTACAATCAATATTCTCATTTAAAAACGTAAATTAATAATGGATAATCCATTAGGCAACCGAAACTTATCAAATACTTACTTATAACAATAAAATTATAAACTCATCTAGAGATTAGGAATGGGAGCTTTTGGAGAGATTTATTTAGCTTAAAATAAATAGAAAGAAGAATTTGCTATCAAATTGGAAAGAACCAATTGCCAATATCCACAAATTCTGTATGAAGCTAAAGTTTATGCATTTCTTCATCAAGATACTCAGCAATTAGACAAAGGTATGAATTAAATTTCCATTTCAAAGGCATTCCAAAAGTATTTGGAGCAGCAACTGAAGGTGATTATAATTATTTAGTAATGGAGTTATTAGGATAATCAATTGAAGATCTTTTTGCTTAATGTCATCGTAAATTATCCATTAAAACAGTAATATCAAATATTTATTTAAGGTTTGTATGCTTGCAGAACAAATGGTTTCTAGACTTGAATTAATGCATTCAAGATCATTTATACATCGTGATGTAAAGCCTGATAATTTTCTGATGGGAATCGGTAAAAAATAATCTAAACTTTATGTTGTTGATATGGGATTAGCGAAAAGATATATAACAAAGGATGGTCATATCCCATTCAAAGATAATAAACCACTTACAGGAACTGCTCGATATGCTAGTATCAATACTCATCTTGGATATGAACAAAGTCGAAGAGATGATCTCGAAGGCTTGGCTTATGTTCTTGTTTATCTAGCTAAAGGTTCTTTACCTTGGATGAATCTTGCATGTAATAATAAAAATGACAAATATATCTTAATAAAAGAAAAGAAAATTAAAACCACAACTGAACAACTTTGCTCAGGATTACCTGAAGAAATGACTTTGTACTTAAACTATGTAAAAAAATTAAAGTTTGAAGAAAAACCAGATTATAATTATTTAAGAGGTCTCTTTAAACAAGTCTTACAAAGATAAAGCCTATAACTAGATTATATTTATGATTGGACAAAGCCAGAAAAAAAAAAAATTGAAAATGATCAAGGAGATGCAATTAGAAAGGTTAAGGAATAAATTGCTAATAAGGAGATTGATCCGAAATAAAAATAAAATCCTTATTAACCTTAAAATCAACCTCCTAAAGCCTAATCTATAATTGCACCTTAACCCTAACCAATCAATTCTCCTAAAGCCGTTCAAAAAGTTTAAAAATAACAAATTCGACCTTAATCTGCTCAAAAACCTATTGTTCCGAAAAGACCATAATTATAAACTTAGTAAGGTAAAAAACCATAAGTTGAACCAAGAGTTGCCGCGCCAAGAATAGTTATTAATAAAGAACCATATACTAAGTATTGATTTCTTATTTTTCAAACTTTTTATTAAATCAAAATGACTTTCATATTTACTGAATTTTATATATAGATTTATTTATCATCATAAATTCAATTACGGTTAGTTTTCTATTGATTACACCAATTTCAATGTATATGCCAAACTTTCAAATTACTTATGAGGCAACTCCATCAATTAATTTTTGAATTCATTTTTATAATATTTTCTAAAATTTGCCTCAAATACAGCTTATTTATCTTTTGAGTATGATTTAATTTCCTTTAATAAATTTACGAAATCACTTTGAATTTCATTTGCATAAGTATTTTAATATAAGGCTTAGAATTTTATCAAAATTTTTTTTAAAGATGACTAACTTCCTGATGAATTGCTTAATCCCTTGAATATCTTATAAATACTTGGCTTATAGATGAATTTCTCTGTTCCTTAACTATCTGCATTTAATATTTAATTCATTGTTTCCATATAATTCTGACTCCTTTTTTAATTTTATACTGCACTGTACTATTCTTTTTAATTTTGCACTTTTTATTTTTGAAAAATTGCCGATTATTATTTGTTTTCATAGATCTAATTATAATAAAGGAATAATTTTGACAAAGTATCGTTAGAAACTTTATAATAACTTAATAATAATTCCAAATAGAATTTTAATTTCTTCATTCTTAATAACAAAGCATCTGGTTCTTTATTTATTATTAATTCATTAAGTTCCAAACTCTCAAATATTATATTTTCTAACTCATTTGCTTCCTCCATAATAATTTCCTTTTGTTGAGTTGCTAAAAGAACTTCAAATTCACCTGCACATTTAATAATTTCATTAAAGTTTTCGTATTAGATATTTTATCTTTTTGTAATACAAAGCATCTACTTTAAATATTACAAATCTTCTTAATTAAAATTTGCAAGACATGTTTTTGATAATTAATTTAAAGTTATTAAATCAGTTTGAAGATAATGAGTGAATCTAGTAAATTTAGCATCCAAAGTACATTCCACATATCCATAGAATAATAATTTCAATTTACTTGAATGAATAGTTTCTGCAATTAAATCAAATATAAATGAATATTATTTAAAACTCTCGCTTTGGAGGGTAGCTTAAATTTAACTTTATATTTTTTAACAAGTATCTTCTTTTGATTCTTCTGTAATTAAAAAGCAAGTTAATTAAATTAATTCACATATTTATTCTGGAAAATACTGTTTTTCAGATATTTATTGAACATAAGTACTTTACCTATCGTAAAACAATTGCAATATTTCTATATCGTCTTCAGTTAGTTAAGTTTCAAAATCATTTCTTTGTCTATTTCTCATTTCTTCAATTTCTTGAAAGTGGTCTTTCATTTGAGGATAAATCTTTGAAATCTATTAACAATAAGATGATATTTCTTGATCTTTGCTTAATGATTGAATATGATTTAAAAATTTTTATTGACTAAAAGTATTCTATTAATTTTAATGAATGATATCCAATTTCAGTATTTCTTTAAATACTGCACTCATTACGATAATATGTGGAGAAAGTTATTAAGCAATTTTAATTGAATCCTTCTTAACCAAATCTACAAAAGTTTTGGTACTTGGATCTTTTTAAATTACTTGAAAATAAATAGCTTAAGTTTCAAGTAGTTCTGATGGAGTTATTTTTAATTTGTATTAACTTGCAAATCTAACTTCTTCTATACTTCCCAAAAGTTTTGATAGTGTTTATTTGACATTTTCATCATCTAATTAGTTAATTATTTGTTAGATTTGTTTGCATTACTCATCTCTAGCAATATTAAACTCTTAAGATTGTTGTTTTTGATTAAACATTATTTATGCATTGTAGATAGCCATTTTCATATCTTAAACATTATTATTTAAGTATTCAGCTGCTTGTTACAAGGAACTCTGAATGCCAATTATTTACAAAGCCAAACATCTAGCTAATATGCTTCCAAGAGATTCAAGTAATTCAGTTAAATATTGTTAAGGTGTAGCTGGGCTATACTGAATAGTTGATTCAAATATAGTTTCTTTATCTCCTTAACCAAAACTAAAAATTATCAAATAAGCATACATAGCACTTTATTCAAGGTTTGAAGTTTGAACAGGAGTGTTTTCAGGTGGATTCTAAATAAAAGAGAATTAATTCTAAGGTATATCTTACTACATTGTATATATTAGAATATTTTTATCAAATAAAATTAATAAACTTTATCAAACAGAATTATATATAATTCAAACCAATAATTATTTTGTCAATTCAATATGGATTCCTGATTTATTATCTTGCGAACTAGTTTTTATTTTATATGTAATTCCACAATATTAATCAATTATTTGTAAAGCAATTCTTACACATTTAACAATACTTGCAGACAAACCATGTATCAGTACAGTTTAAATGCTTCATCATAATGTATATTACCCTTCTTCAAACAATTAAATTATCCTTTTAATATATCGATTGATGTGTGCATCATGTTTTACAAAAATCTCATTAAAAGCAGCTTTTTTGTGACTTTTCATTTATTTAAAAATTGAATATATTATTTTTTCAAAATGAGTTTAAAAATAAAAAAATAACATAAAAATGACAAATAATAATAGCTTTCCTTTTATATTTATCTTCTGCATCAAAAGAAAAAAGATATATAAAAAAAATAGTTTTAATTAAGAAAGTAAGAATATAATTTATGTCAAAAATTCGATTAATAAAATAGAAAAAATCAACTTATAAATAATGAAAAATAAAAGATAAGCCATTTAGGAATAATATCCCGATCATGAATACATACGTAAATAGAACGAAATAAATTTATAACCAGTAGTATAAGTATATAGAATGTATACTGAATTACATACAGTAGAATAAGCAGAATAAGTTGCAGAGTCTTTATCATAAATAGATTTTATATAGAAATAATGTGAGAAAAATATGAAAGTTAGAGATTTTGCATTATATGCAGCATAATTTTTTAAATATGAATATTATAATTTTGGTTAAACAATAATGAATTAAGGAGATTATGGAGATAGATTTTATTTATTACTCTATGGTGAAGTAGGTGTATATACAAAGAGATCAAATGAGGATGTTCAAAATGATTTAGACATTTTAGATTAGTAAAGTATTGAGTCTAATATTAAGATAAGTAATGAAATGAAAAAAAAGTAAACTGTTTTTTTAAATTAACCAAATAAGTATGAACTAGCATTAAGAATGTTAATAGATAATAGTAATTATTATAAGAAAGGAGTTCCTTTGTTTAAGAAAGTTTGGTAATATTATTCAGGTCAATGTTTCGGTGATTAAGCTTTAATCCATGATTAACCAAGATCAGCAAGTATTATTGTTGTTTCAGATGAGGTACACTTGATATCAATGAATAAACATGATTTTAGATTAATATGCGAGAAATAAATAAAAGAATAATATGAAAATGTGAATTATTTTATGAAATTATTTAATGGAGCAAGTAAATTTACTGTTACCAAATTTATTTAGAACTTAAGAATAATATAATTTTAATCCTAAACTATTTTATGGAAGGAAGGAGATGAACCAAAGTTTTATTTTTTGATTATAAAAGGGAGAATATAATTATTTAAATAGATTTCAGAAGAATTATTTAATAAACCTGCATCTAGAAAAAAAAAGAAAATAATATTGAGTCAATTATCAGATAATTCATTTGTTGGCTTAGAGGAAATTATAGAATCTTTTCCATATCGTTTATATTCTTGTTAAGTACTAGATAAAACAAAAGCATATTTTATGGAAGCAAGTGAATTTAATAATTTGAAAAAGAACTTTCCAGATATTGTGCAATTACTCAAAGATAAAAGTTCCCTAATAACTGAATATATGAATAATAGATTACATAATATTATTTCTTTATTGTCTTAACAAGAAACAATATAAAATAAGTAACCTTAAATTATGATTACTGAAAGAAAAACTGTTGAAGAAATATTTAATGATCCCCATGATAGACCTAATAAAAATGATATTCGTTCAAAAAAGCCTATATTGCATCTACAAACTGAAATTGCTAATTAAAATAAGTTATATCATTAAAAAAAATTGCTCACTGATTCAAAAACTAAATTTTTGATGGTGGACACAAATCATCTTAATTAAATCAGAGATAGAGAATCAAGAAAAGTATCTGCGGTTGAGAAGAAAATAAGAGTTAAAACTACTCATTTAGAAGATAATTAAATTTTGATTAATAGAATTTCAAGTTCAGTTAGTACTAAATAAAAAAAAATGCAACTTATTGAATCCTCAGAAACAGGACTTTAAATAACTACTTCAGAACCCTATTTGACTTCTCCTACATTCTTAAATTCTACCACAAATTCTATACCTCTCATCTAAAGATCTTGGAATCCTAAAAATAAATAATTTAAGGCCAAATCAAAAAAGGATAATATTAGAATCCAAAGGCCAAATTAAATTGAAATCCCACAAACCGAGAAATAGAATATATTCCTTTATTTCAAATCTACATAAAGAATACATACAGCCTAAACTAATAATAGAAAACTGTAATATTATTCAATTATTATTATTAAAGTTTTTCTGCTTCTTGTACTCCCAAAAAAAGTGATTAAATTTTAAGTGATATTTGATATTTATTATTATTAATTTATCATAATTACTTCGAACTCTACATTTAATTATTTTCAATTAATATCTGAATTAGTAATAAGGAGAAACCGACCTCAACATTCCAATACTACTATTTGAAAAATTGAAGCTAAAAATATACGTTGATTTATTGTTAAATTAAAGTCAAATGAAAAATATATAAAAATATTAGATTATAAAGATAAATATATCAATAATATTGAATATAAAAAGTTACCATCTAATTAATATAATAAATTAGTTAACTGCAAATAAGATGGAGATAACTTAATATAAATTCTAGACAATATTAGTTGCAGCATTTTCAAATAAATGTAATTTTATATATTAAATATTTAATAGGCTAAATATTAGTTTAGAATTTAAATAGAAGTTTGATAATGGATGACTGAATGAAATTTTATTGAAATTTTTTAAGTACCTCAATTATTTATGTATTATTCAAATTATTATTTTGGAAATGAATATTTATTTTTTAAAAAGTAATTGTATATTTAACAAGGTGAATAATATTAAGATTGTTCAATATTTTATTAAATTTATTTTAAATACATAAAAGGATTTCATGTTCTATAAAATGGTAACAATTATATTTGATTAAGATTTATATTAGTTTTTTTTAAATTAATATACGATTACAAATAAATAAATATGTAAATTCCTCAAGCTCAACCAGAATATAGACCAAGTAAATTAACTCGATATTCAAATTAAACTTTTTATTCTATTGAAAATTATGATGTTTTCCAAAATTAGATTGAAAATAATGAGCAGCTGATGTAACATTATTATTATACTTAGGGATAAAATGTCTATGTTAGAATAAATGTTTGAAGTACGATATACATAACATAAAGAAAACTAAATGTAAAAATTTTACAGCATGCCTAATTAAGAGAGAATGTATTATATGTTTGATAAGGATTCGGGCAGAATATTTGATATGAGAATTCCTGAAGTATGAATTTCTTCACTATAAAGTAAGCAAAAGAAATAAATGATATAATGAATGGTATTACGGTTAATTTTACAAAGGAATAAGCTTGGAGTGATTTCATGTATTAATATTTTACTATATAGATTGTTGACAAAAAAAATGAATGAACATTTGTTAGACTATGCAGAATTAGGTGATGCATAATCAATTTAAACATTACTTCTTCCTACAATAGAATATTATCTTAATATTGATACAAAGTAACTTAATATGATTTATATGAATAGAGGTCTTGATGATTGGACAGCATTACATTTTGCATCGAATGAAGGAAATTTAGAAATAGTTAATATTCTTTTAAAACATGGAGCTACAGTTGATTCTTTAACTAAATTTTAAAGAACACCTTTATTTTTGGCAGTCATGTAGAATTTTATAGATTGTGCAAACGTATTATTGCAACATAACGCTAATATAAATATATAAGATAGGGATGGTAATACTCCATTACATATTGCATCTTAAATGGGATCAACAGAAATGATAGCATTTCTTTTAGAAAAAAAAGCTGATCCAAATATTAGAAATATTTATAATTAAAATTCCATTCAAATTTGTTGTGATGCATTTAGTCTACAAGTCTTTATAAAATATGGATATGTTAAACAAGAAGAAGTAAATAAAATTTAATAAATTTAAAGAATTATGAAAGAACAATAATACCTGGGACTAATTTTTTATTAAGAAATAGTAGATATGATCATATAATGAAATTTATTTCGACTGAAAAATAACCAGAAGGTTAACTAACAAATAGTATTAATTAAGGTCTGAATAATAATAACAATAACAATAATAATAATAATAATAATAATAATAATAATAATAATAATAATATAAAGAAAGTTTCGAAATTTTAAAATTTAGCTCAATATTTAAATGTTACTCTTTTCAAATATAAAATGACACCTAATATGTTTAATTTTTATTAATTATTGGGAAAAGGATCATTTGGGAAAGTATATTTAGTAGATAGAATAGGATAAGAAAATAATAAATTATTCGCTATGAAAATATTAGAGAAACAAAAAATGATGTCATAAAATTTATTAAGATATGCATAAACAGAAAAAGATGTTTTGAGTATAATGCATCATCCATTTATTGTCAGATTGAATTACTCATTTTAAACAGAATCTAAATTATTTTTGGTAATGGATTTTTGTCCAGGAGGTGATTTGTCTAATTTATTAGATATAAAAAGAAAATTACCTGAAGAAGATGCTAAAATATATGTTGCAGAAATTTTACTAGCTATTGAATGTTTGCATAAAAACAATATTATATTTAGAGACTTAAAACCAGAAAATGTTGTATTAGATTCTGAAGGTCATGCTTTATTAACAGATTTTGGTTTATCTAAAAAGGGAATAGCAGATGAATAATTAACTGATTCATTTTTAGGTTCTCCTGCATATTTGCCACCAGAAATATTATCTAAATAAGGACATAATAGAATGGCTGATTGGTATGGATTGGGTGTTATGACTTACGAACTTTTATTAGGTATTCCTCCTTATTATGCTAATGAACGTGAATAATTATTTGAAAATATACGAAAAGGTCCATTAAAAATACCCAGAAATTTATCAAGCGAGGCAAAATCGTTTATTGTGGCTGTATTCAGATTTTCAATTATTTTTAGCTTTTAAATAGGGATCCTAATAAAAGATTGGGAGCAAATTTGGATGGAGAAGAAATAAGAGAACATCCTTGGTTAGCAAACATAAATTGGAAAGATTGTTATGATAGAAAATTAAAACCACCAAAACCAATAGAGAAAACTTTTAATAATGTACCTTTGAGAATCAACTTTATGGATACTGAAGAAAGTAAAAATAAAATAACAGGATGGTCATTTTATGAATAATCATGAATATTAATCACAAATTCTCTGACATGTATCGTAATCAATTGAACATTTTTCAATATAATGTTCTAATTTACTATCCAAACTAGACTTACTCTCAATTATTCCAAAAGTAAATAATGTTTCTACAAATAAGTATAATGAATTCTAACTGTAATCGTCTTGTTTATCAAAATAATCATCAGGAATCTTTTTCAATTAAAATCTATAATCTATTCCCTCCTCTATATCATTCAATAATAAAATTGTTAATAAATCAAAGTAATTTTCATTCACAATATATTTATCTAAATTTTCGATTAGTCTAATTCCTAATTACTTATCAATAATCTAATTTATTAATTGAATTAAAGGTTAATTCAATTAGTTAAATTGTGTTATCTGCTTTTTAATCCTATCCTTATTAAATTGATAATTATTTTGCATATAAATAATTGATTATTCCCAACATTAATGATTACATTATTAGAAAATATTAAATGCTTATTCAAATATCAACGAATGAGGATTAGGGTTTAATAAAATCATTCTTATTTCTTTAAGATAGTCATTCTCCAAACAAATTTACATAAGTTATTTATATATTGTCTCATCTTATATTTACATAAATAAAATTGAATTTATTACTAAACGTAAGTCTATGTGATCAATTTCATTTAATTTTATTAATAGATAAGAACAATCAATATATCTTTTATGTCTTGCAGCTATCAGTATTAGTAAAGAACATATTTTTGGATGTTAGACAAAAATGTTTATATCTTAGATTTTAAAATCAATGTTGTGTTTGTCAAATATTTATAAAATATCTTAAGCTAAATTAGCAAACTGTTAATCTGATATCCATTAGAAAGAATACTATAAGGTTTTCATAAGCAATGGTTTCAAACTATCAATTTTATCACTATTCAAATCAAGTAAATTTTTAATATAAAATGAACATCTTTTTGCTTCTCCTTAACAGTCTCTACATCTCTATATCTTAGCAGAACATTCAAGTTCAAAGATCATTTATCTTCTATCTTCTGAATAATCGACTAAATTCTCTAAACACAACTTTATAATTTATTCAATCATAATTTTAATAATTATTAATTAATCAAGATATGAACTTAAAAAGTTATTTAATAAGAAATTTAATTTGCATACATTATAAAATTAATTAGAAGAATTGAGTATTAAAATTTATTTAACAATAAAAGTTTTAAATAAGAAATAAAAAATGTTTAATAGAATTTATAATTTTTTATAAATAAATCATAAATTTTTATTAATCAAATCAACAATTTATCTAAATTCGCTTTTAGGTTATTTTAGTAAACTATTTGGGGAATCACATTCAATAATTTATCCTGCACTCAAAACAACAATTTTATCAGATTCCATAATGGTGGATACTTTATGAGCAATTGTAATCATAGTTTAATTTTTAAAATAGACTTAAAAAATCTATAAAAGAATTATAAATGATAATTACTTTTTTGATTAATTCTTCTGTTGGATTATCAATATTTGCGGTAGCTTCATCAACCAAAATAATTTATCGATTTTCAATCATACATCTTGCTATTGTAATAAGTTATTTTTCTCCTAAACTCAAATTACAACCATTTTATTATATTTATGTATCTAACTTATAATCTTAGAAAGATTTCATAGAATAAAGTTGACATGATTAACACACATTTTCCAAACAGGAATCATCAACAATACCATATGGATCAAGATTTTCTTTTAATGTTCCTTTATATATCAATGATTCTTAAGGAATTACACTAAATTTCTTTCTTAGTTCACATAATAAATAATCGTTGACATCAACATCATCTACTTATACATCACCATTTGTTATATGAATCATTCTTAATAGAGCCATTATAATTGAACTTTTACCAGCTCCAGTTCTACCTACTATTCCAATCTTGTCACCAGACTCAATTTATAAAGAGATATTAGATAATACATCTTTTTGATTATTAGGATATTAAAAAGAAGCATTAGATAAAGTTATTTTCCCAATATTTTTTGTATTGAAAGCAATACCATGAGTATAATCATCATATTCTATGTCATTTGATAGATGCAAACATCTTTCGAAAGATATCGTATACATTAATAAATTACCATAACTTACAGCAACTGAAACTAATAATTATGAAACATTTGACATCTATATAACTATTAAATAAGTCATAGCTGGATTATCATTTGGAAAAAGTAAGCAAACGATAAATAAGATAGATTGGAATATATTAGTTATTATACTGGAAGCTTAGGAGAACCATTATTAAAGTCCTGCCAAATACATTTAATTACCTAAATCCAGATCAATATTATTTTAATAATTGTAAAGGATCAACTTCTTAGGTAGACATGATCTAACATATAAAAGTCCTCTTATCATTTATTAGTAATATGTAAATACAGGACTTTTTGATACTGATTCTATACGAGTCATTTCTGTTAGACATTTATAATAAGAGATGGTAAAAATTAGAAGTACTATTACAAATATTAATACAATAGGATAAGCGACGTAATTTAAAAATATCAAACTTGTAATCAAAGGCATTATTAAATTTGTAAATTATATGCTTAAATTATAAATTTGATTAGGAAATAACATATCAATATTGTAGATATCTTTACTTAATCTATTCATTAGTCTTCCAATTAAGATTTAGTTATAAAATTAAGTGAATGATGCTTTCATTAAAGAAGCAAAAATGTTTTTATGAATAATAGAACTTGTTTTAATTCCTATCAACAAGAAATAACCTGTTATGGAGATAATTGCTACATAAATTGGAATATTAAAAAGAGGAAAGTTTTTTAATGCAACCAATCTAAATTCCTAAGGGTTTAATTCAGGATTTGATAAACTTTTGCTTGATAAAGTAGATAATATCATAAGAATGCTAAAATAAATAACAACTGCTATTATTGCCCAAAAACCTCCTTAGAATTTAAAAATCGTTTTGATAACTGATTTATCAATATTTCCAACTCTTTAATCTTCATTTAATAAAGTAAATGAAGCCTTTGTTTACAATTCTTTATCTTCAAAATGATTATTTTCAAATTAAATATCAATTAAATTTAATTTTTCTTCTTCAATTTAAATTTAAGGATTGTAAGGTATTAATTTATCATCTTATAATAAATATATTTAATCTACACCTGACAAATTGGTTAATTAATTTGTAAATAATATTCTTGTCTTACCATTAAGAAATTTTAAGAAACATTCTTAATAAATATGACATTTAACTTTAATATCCAACGCACTCAATGGATCATCAAACAAATATATATCTGCTTCTTTATATACAGCTCGAGCTAGATTGATTCTTTTTTGTTGACCACCTGATAAATTATCTCCTTTTTCACTTAATTGAGTGAAGTCCTTATTAACAAATTAACTTATATCTTATTCTAATGCACATACATGAATAACTTTTTTATATCTAGTTTCATCAAATTTATTCAAATAAGTAATATTATTCTTGATAGTATCACTTAAAATCCATGGTTCTTATGTTGCCAAACTTATATCCCCGTTAATGACAATTTGACCAGACACACAATTGGTTTCATTTAAAATAGATTTTAGAATTGTTGATTTACCTGAAGCAGAACTAAATCATACATAAAAAGATATTTACTTTCCTACAATAACTATGTATTATCCTTTTTTAACATTTAATTGAAAATTAAACTATTAATTTTGTTTGAGATATTAAGTATCATCAATTTATTACCAATCAAATATTCCATCTATTTTAATATCGTAATTAGTGTCATTATCTCGTTACCATGATGATATTTAGTTTTCTTTGAGAAAAGATTATATTCTTTAAATAGAATTGATTGAAGCATAATAATTTTTAAGTTAATTAGGAAATGCTTACAACAGATACATTAATTAACTTGAATTTTACATGATAACAGTAGTTATTGCAAAAGTAATAAAATCTGCAAAGTAGAAAGTGCATTCCCAGGTTGCAAAACTCAATATATTTTACATAAATTAAATAAAAATTAAGAGAATTACTTATTGTTTTAAGAATTTCAATTCTTTTGCTCTTAATTTACCAATTCTTTTCTTAAAATACTATTCATAACAATTAAATTTTATTTATTTTATTTGCAATAATGCTTCATCTACTCCACCCATTCTTTCATCTTTAGCGTGCATAAATTTATTTTATATTTTCCCAAAATAATAACCAAAAGCAATTCCAAATAATGCTTAGATCATAACACCTATAGCAGGAGGTACACTATTGTCATTTACAGTAATATAAAATATGAAAAATGCTCCCAATAGTTAATAGGGTACTAAATATACTTAAAATTTATTGATATAGTAATTAGATGATTACAAAACATCTATTTAGAGCATATTAATTAAATCACCAGAGTTATATTTTGATGAACGTTATAATGGAAATTTAAGTGTATGTTCCATTAATTAAATTTATAATGCCCCTTAAATTTTGATTGAAACAATAGATTATAAAAATTGTTATATTGGTTAGAATATGGATAAGGTGATATAATAAAGTAGTTATAAAACAGCAAAAACAAATATGTTAGTTTTAGTGTAGATTCTATTTGGATCAACAAAATAATCTTAGGCTTTGCTCATCATAAAAGGTAAACTTAATTATAGTGTACATGTAAACCAATATATTAAACAATTAAGAATAATGTGAACTAAATTTAGTTATATACTATTTTACATTTGAAGGCAGTCCATAAAGATTGCTAAATATTTGAAGATAGTTGATAAGATTTGATAAAGGATTTGTAACTAGTTTATGACGAGTATTCCTTAAGAACTTTGGGAATCTATTTTTGAGTGAGTGGTTATTTTGATCCTTGCTAAAATTTATATCAATTTCGGATAAATACTCTAAATATTTTGTATATCCATAGAAAAAAGTATGTTTTTAAAGTTCCTAACCTTTGAGATGATGTATTGATTCCAAGCAAGCTTTCCTCTTGTAATGCTTTATTATCAACTTTATTCATGAATATAATTATTTAATATGGATTTTTAAATATAAATTAATTTATATATATAAATAAATTCCACATTAAATATTATGTAATACTATATGAAAATTGTACAAATTAATTTTGAGTTTAATTAAATAATTCAGTAATTTAAAAATACTGAAATAAATATAAATCTGTATAAGTCTAATTTTATTTAATTATTTACAAAAATATTCTTTGATTTCACTAAATTAGTTGAAATAGCAGAGGTCCATTATTATATTGAAATATTCAGAATTTCTTCTAAGTCTAAACCGACGACCTTATTTAAGAATGATGTATTTTATTTTATAGAAATGTTAATTCTTTATCAAGAAGAGATAAATTAAGTTGAAATATAATTAATTTCAAATTACCTTAGATAAACTACAGGATGAAATTACAATATATCTTTCAAAAAATATATTAACTATTCCATAATTTTTTAATCATTTTAATTTAAAAGGGATAAATCAAAATTTTCAGTTTAATTAATCAAATACTGTATAAATTATATGTTTTTACATTAATCAGGTATTACTAAACCAATCCTTTAATTGTTATTTTAAAATTCTTTAATTATTCAATCATAAAAGATATCTTATAATAAATTAAAATAAATAAAAGTTGTAATAAATTACTATCATTTAAATGTATTTTCATCTTAATGAATAAGTTTTATTTAGTTAATTTGTTATAATTATAATTAAAAATATATATTATATTGGAGATCTTTTATATTGTTAAATCTAAGAGTTAAGTATTTATTTAAATTTTAGATATTGATATTCTTTAGAAACTTAGAAATAAGATTTTTATAAATATTTAATCATAAATAAAAAGATTGTAATATATTTATATTCATTTCTTCTTCTTAGTCAATGCGGCAGCCATCTCTTAGAGTTTTGATTCAATCTCTACTTATCTATCTTTCAATCTATTTTCCAATTCTTGTTGTGCTAAATTCAATTTATCTTGGATAGCATTCATAATCACAGATTCTAATAATTCTTCATCAGTAGGTTCGTGTTGTTCTAATTCTTATTCTTCCATTTCAGTCTTCTTAAATGATTAAGTATCATCATTAACTATTGGCTTATAATACATATGATCTTCTAAAGATGGCTGAGGTAATGGCAATTCTATTTGCAAATCTACTTGAATCTCTAAGGGTCTTTGATTATGCGAGTGTGCTTGATGTAACAACAACCAATGAGAAAGATAACCTTAACTACTATTCTTTGATATTACCCTTCTCAATGTAATCGATTATAGGTTGCAATTAACGAGCTACAAATACTTTGTGACATCCTTATCCATCACAACTATGTTAAGAAAGTAATTGTTAAAATAATTTTCTATCTCCTTGTAATGATTTGCCTCTTGTTAATCCTCCATCTACTAACTTCCCAAATTTCTCATGTTAATTTATATAAACTAAAAACATCATATTAATGAATATTAATGCTTAATCTCCACTAAATCCAAAATCTTAACAAGCACTAAAATCATTGATCAATTATTCTCCTGCTATCTCAATATCAATATCTCTTAATTTTTCACAATGATTTCTTTCCAAAATCTAAAAAATCTCCATAATATATATCCTACCTTGCACAAATAATCCTTTATAACATTAGACCCATCTTCTTAATTAAATACTTCATTTATAATGTATTGACTTATTGGTAATCCCATACTTCAAATATTTTGTAACTATTACTTTGTTTAATATCGACTACACCCATATTTTCTTTCCTCCTCTTGTCTTAACTATTCTTCTATTTATCTTTTTCTCTCCTCCTCCGCTAATCTAGCTGCTTCCTCTTCTTTCTTATTCTTTGGAGGCATTATATTAATAATAATAATTTAATATGAATTCATCAAATCAATGTCCTAGTCACAAAGAAATCTTTGTTGGTTATAATATTGAAAATTCTGATATTGTAAGACCTATTTGTTCACGTTGTATTCCATCATTAAATAAAGGATATTTTGGAGAATAAAGATATCTTAATTTTGAATAAGCAGCAGAATTACTCGATCAACTGAAATAAGCTGGATTACGATAATATAAATCAGAAATTCTTGAACAATTTGAATAAAATATCAAAAAAATATAATCATAGTTAGAAATCCTTTTTGATTAAATGTTTGTTGTGTTCGATTTAATTATTCAATCGGATCCTCAATAAGAACTTTTGGATTCTAAAGATCCTAAATAAATTGCTTAAGTATTGCATGATAATTGTTAATATGATATACATCATTAAAAGTATAGGATTAAGACTTAAAATGCTATTCATATCAGATTCAATAAAATAGTATCAAAATCTTAACATTATATAAATGAATTCTTTGAAAAAATCAATTCTTAAATAAATTCTCTTAAGAAAGAAGAAGTAGAATTATCTCAATAAACAGGTAATCCTAAACATAGTAATAAAAGTTATAGAGAATTATTTAAATTAAATACAAAAATACAGTAAGTCAAATCTCTTGTTTATTATGATAAATTTAAATGGCTATTTTCTGCAGATTAAGATATCAAAATATTATAATTTGATCTTAAAACTAGATAATTAATTTAAGAACTATCTGGTCATTCTGATAGAATATCAGCTCTTCTAATTGTTAATGATAATTTAATATCTACTGCGATTGATAAATCATTAGTAATTTGGAATCTTCAAAATGTAAGCAAAATAGAAATCAAACATAAAATTAATACTAAATCTACAGTTATTTAACTAATAAGATATAAGAACTCATTTGCATCTATTAACAGTGATAAGGCTTTAGCATTTTGGGAGAATACTACTTGCGTAAGTGAATTAAAGAATAAAGTTGAAATAACAAGTATAGATTGTAATCATGATTATACATAAATTGCAATTGGATAAATTGATGGAGTTATAAGAATTAGAAAAGAAAAAGTTAATTTTAAAATAGAAAGTCATTTTGATTGCGTCAAGGCACTCAAATTTATGAATGAATCATATTTAGTTTCAGGAGGATGGGATAAATAAATTAAAATATGGATGGAGTTAAAGAATGGAGATTATAGTTGTATTTAAACTATTTATGATCATAATTCTTATATTAATTTCATTTAATATGTAGGTGGATATCTTATATCTACAGATGATGATAAAGTTATTAAAATATGGTAATAAGGAAAATAATGGAAAGAGTTATAGTAAATAGGTAGATATCCTTTGGTGACAGCTATTCATATTTACTAAAGACTTTGCTTTCTGGGATTTGATGATTCTTCAATTTAAATACTTTAGTTTAATTGATAATTTTAGACAATTTTATGGGTTATTTATGAATAAAGATGATTAATATTTTTTAAAAATTTAAATTTCACAAATTTTCTCCTTTCTAATTCTAATTCTGAATAATTAATCGAATAATAAATCGAATTGTCAAATAATTTATTCATTATATAAATTTATATGCAATCCTCTTCGATTTTCTCATCATAAATGCTAAGAGATCTAATTGTAGATCCGACTACTGTTGATTAAAATTTAATGTGCTTAATATGCCAAGAATTAGTAGTGGATCCTAAAGAGTGTAGTTAATGCCAAAATTTATTTTGTTCTGAATGCATAACATTGTGGCTATAAAAGAAAAGTATAAGATTAATATATATTTATGTAGAGACATGTCCATATAATTGTAGTAATGAAATTTAATTGAAGAATCCTCATCGAATAGTCAAAAATTCAATCTCTTAAATAGAAGTTAAATGTGTAAATAAAGGATGCTAAGAAAAAATGTAAATTTAAAACTTAGAATCTCATCTAAAACAATGTGATTATGTAGAAACAAAGTGTCCATTTAATGATTGTGATTTTAAAGATAGTTTAAAATAAATAAAAGTTCATTAAGAAACTTGTGAGCATAGAACTGAAACATGTTAGAAATGTTTTATACTTTATAAAATTAATTAAAAACATGATTGTTTAGATAGTTTAATTTAAAAGATAAAACTTTAAGAAGAGAATTTCTAAGATTATTAACTAAAAACAAACAAAATTTTATAAGAATTAATATAAAGAATAGATTAATTAGAAAAATAATAAAAAGGATCAACCAAACCAAAATGTTTTTAAGGACATGATTTGAAATGGATATATCCAAAAACAGGAATTCAATGTGAATCCTGTAAATTTGCCAATGATAATATCAGATATGTTTGTGAATCATGTAGAGTAGGATATTGTTAAAAATGTAGGAAGCCTGAATTTAATGGAATCTATTGTCCTGTTAATCATGCTTTACAATTCAATCCCAGAGTATTTATTTAAATTAATAACTAATCTAGCCTGGAGGAGGATTGAGATGTGATTTCTGTAGATTAAATGTTTCTGCTAAAGGAGATTCAGTATACAGTGATCGATCATGTGATTTTGATATTTGCAATACTTGCTTTTAAAAGATCAAATAAAATCAATGAGATGATGTTTTAAACAAATTATTTTATCATTTAAATTTATAGTAGAATATTGAAATTAAAATGAATACATACTCTTTATCTTAATAAACAATTTTTTAAGAATATGTTTACTTAAATCATTTTATTCATACAAAGATGAATGGTATAATGAGGCAACTGACTTCGATATTAAATATCACTAATAAGTTATTGTAAATGATTGCTAATAACTTAAATATTAATTTTTCGAACAAATCTAAACATCCAAAACTAGATATTTGTGATTGAAGAAAACTAGTCATAGATAGATCGAACGGTTATAAGAAAATAATTATTTGTGATTAAACAATACAAACTCAAGGAACTAATCAATTTGCCTTTTTTTTGTTCATTTTACAAAGGGGTTTGTGTGTTAGAGAAAAAGAACATTACAGAATGAATATGAAAGTTGAGAACTCATTAGGACATGGGTAAGTTTATTAATAAATAAAATTAGCACATATTTATTACGTAGTGATGGCTATTGTTTTTCCAATTACAAATATAATGAGAACAGAGTAAAACAAAAAAATTAATTGAAAGAACTAGGTTAAAAATGAATAAATAGTAATAATTCCAAATACATAAATAGTCTCTTTAAATATAAAATGATAAAGAATTATGCCCATTTTTAATTCTTGATTATTCTTAAATTAGTATAATTGATTGACAATTAAAACTTTTAATATGTTAAATTTAGCAATCAATTTTTAAGTATAGAAATTAAATCAAAGTTAATATTTTCTAAGTTGTATTTAAAGATCTTGAATTTATTTCTAATAGTTTATTTACATTCTTTTCATTTATTCTTGTAATGATAAAATTTGTTAAGAGTATATTTTTATAGTCCTATTCAAATTCACAATCTAATTTAATTTATAATAAATAATACACTACGCGCTTCTTCTTATTCAAAATCACTTGTTTATTGTTCTCTGGAGATTTAAACTTTAACTTCTTTTTCTTTTTCGAGATTTTCTAATCTTTAGCCCATCTTTTCAAACTTCTTTTAATAATGATGATCCAACAAAGTAATTTTTGAATCTCCCAATTATTTTTATTATTTATCTGCTGTATTTTCAATGTGTGAAGGCCTTCCACTAAAAAGTAATTTTTCATATTGTTAGTCTCTAATGACACAATTCTATACTTTTCTTTCGATTGAATCAAGTAATTAATGAGTTTGTTACATACTTTTTAGAATAAATTTTAATAAAATAATTAATTAAACTTAATTTTGAGTAGATTATTTATTATTAAAATATATATATATATATATGGATATTGATAATAATAGTCATTTCTTTTTTTTTCCAGGCTTTTTCTTTCCTTTTTCATCATCAGCTGGTTTTTTGAGTTTATCAATTCTTGCTTTGTTCCCAGATAGATCATCATGTAGTTTACGAAACTCTTGATATTATTATAAAAATGTAGATTATTGAATTGCTAATGGATCCACAAATTCACTTATCCTATATGGTATTTCAGCGGATAAAATAATTCTTCTTTCAGTCAGTATTTTTTTAAGGGCCTCTTTAATCTAAAATATAGTTTATAAAAATAATACATTTCCAGCAGTAAATCCTTCAGTTGCATGAGCTAAGGAACTTAAAGGGAAATTAGGATGAAGCTGTATCTTTCTTTCTTCAAAAAACCTTTAAAATATCATTACTCTTGTAGAATAATTTGGACATGGGAAATAGACTCTTCTTTTGAAAAAAGATTTTAATTATTTTTTATTAGCATTCCAAGGAGCATAACTACAACCTATAATAGTAACATTTTCTTTTTATTTTTCAGTAAAATATTTTCCATATTTTAGCAAATACTTTCTTAATTTAACCCAATTCATGCCTCCAGCAGAGGATGGTTATTACTCACCTTTCTTCTTCTTTTTTTTTCCTTTAAAAATTCTTTCTATTTCATCAATATATATGATTGCAGGTTAGAAACAAGCAGCAGTCTTAAATGCTAATGAAAGCAAATAATCAGGTTTATCTTAATATTTGTTTTCTATATTAGAAGGTGATAAATCAAGTATAAGAGCATCACATTCAGTTTGTAATGCTCTGACAGCATGTGTTTTGCCAGAACCATGAGGACCATAGAATAATACATAATTACTTTCTTTAACATTATCTTTAATATAAGTAGATCCTAATGGCATTCCAATAAATTATACTAGTACTTATCTTAAATCATAGATGGAAGGATCAGCTACTTATTCTTATAACATTTCTTATTTTTGTCTTAATGGGTTAGAATTTCCGATAAGATCAGATATTTTAGCAGGTTCTAATTTCTTAGCAATACCCGATTCAATTAATTCAGCTAACATGTCTCTGGGATCTTTCTTAGCAGTTCCTTTATCTCCTGGAAATTTCTTTTTCTTTTTTTTAGCAACACTTCTAAATCCAAAATTAATTTCACCTTCTTCTAACAGATCATCGTCTTCTGATTTTTAAACTGGTTTTGCTTTCTTTTTTTTAGATTTCTTCTTTTTAGGATATTTCATCTTCTTAGCTTTTAATGCAATTCTTAAATTTATCAATTCCATATCAATCATTTCGTCTACAACTTCTCTAATTTACTTTTCGACTCCTTTTGCTATTTCCCCTTTCAATAGAGAACTTTCATGTTTCTGATATGGATTTAATTGATCATTCCTCCATTCTTAATTATGTTTTTCAATTAAATCTTGCATCTTTACTATAGCTTCAGTAGGTCCTTGTTCTACTCTGATGTCTTCATCCTCTTACTTCTTCTTCTTCTTTTTTTTGCCTTTATTCTTTTTTGCAGCTTTCTTTTCTTTATCCAACAAATCCATCATTTCTTATTCCTCTTCTGTCAATGGTAATCTAACTTAATCTTTCTTGTAAAATTGAGCAACCTTAGGTGGCACCAATTTGCCTTCTGCTTTCTACACTTCACTCATATACCACCTTCTTCTTTCAGCCAACATTTAATTCTAAATATCATCTTACCAATCATTCATTAAATTGTCTCTTGCTTCAACCAAAGCTGTTTTATATTCTTATAATCTCTCTTATTATTTTTCTTTCATTTTGTCTCTCTAAACATGATATGTTTTATAAGCATCTGTCTCTTACAATGGCTTTTCCAATTAGAATCCTAAGAATAAAGATTCCTACTCTCTCAATTCCCAAACAATTTCCCTTGCTTTAAATCCTCTATAGTATTTTTAGATAACTGTTATTGCCTCTTCTCTCTCTGTAGAATCTTAGACTTCCAATCCTTCTTATAATTTCTTTTGTTTCTCCTACTTCTTTAATTCCAACTTCTTTAATTACTTTGCCAACAACACTCTTTCAATACCTTATCTTCCTCTCTCATTCTTTTGTATAAACCAAATTGCTTATTCGATAGTCTCCAAAATAGCCTTATCTACCAATACTTCTTCTTCTGGCTATGTTGTATCATGAAATTCGTTTAAAAAATGATTTAGCATCTATTTACGATAAGCAATCTTTCTATTCTATTCATCTGAAAAATAATGAGGTAAAGAAACTTCAGTATCTTCTATAAGTCTCTTCTCATCAAAAATTACTGAATGTAAATTGACAAAATCTGATCTTATCACATTTCCTTAGGTTGAATAAAAGATCATAGCCTATTTTTATTTTAAAATCAATCATGTACCTGTTTGATTTGAATTTATCTTAACATTGTATTTTCAAGCATCTTCTTTAACAACCTTCTTTTTTATGGATGTAACAATTAATCATAACATGTTTCAAGTGATTTGTATGCATCTACGTAAAATAAGTATAACTTCCCATAGTATACAAACCACTCTTAATCAGGTCTTACTAACTTTAAATTTTGTTTTGCTTGATTTTCAATCAATGGATCCATCTCAATTTATAAGGCCTCCATAAGTTAATTGATGGATTGTCTCCATTTCAAATTAAAATATGAAGTTGACATATAATAATAATATATATATATAAATAAATTGTCATTCAAAAAATTAGTAAGGTGTTGATCCATTTGAATGATGACAATTTGGACACTTATGTATGATGTCTTTACAATCATCCATGTAACATGGTAAACAAGCTAAACACAAAATTCCAAAAGAACAAACAAATAGAATACAAGAGACTAAATATGTACCCTTTCCAACTCTTCTATGTAATTTTGTTTGAATCTTATAACAAAATTTCAAAATTATTTTACTTATTTTTTGCAATTCTTGCATATTAATTTGACTGATTGATTTTGTCCATCTCCACTTTCAAGAAGAGAGTCAACTAATTTAATTTCCCTTAAGCTTGATGTTTTTGGAGTAATATTAATGACAGGAATCATCAATTACTGTTGTTGATTATTATTATTTTGATCTTAAGGTTAAATGTACAAATCAGCATTTCTCTTAAGTTATTTGAATATTTCATCTTGGGGATTGTCATAGATGAGTTAGTTATCCATAAATTAATATTTGGATTGTTAGAAATGCAATTATTTATGGATTAGATTAAGATACACAAAATAATTAAATAAACACTTTTAATATGTAAATATATATAAGTATTTTTTTTGCATGAAATATTATATAAATTATATAAAAGTAAAAATTGATAATTGAATTATGCATTAAATCTATTTTAGAAATTCTATATTTTATAAATAAGATAAATCGAGAGCGCAAATATTAGTTTATAATTAATCAATTTCTATTAAAAAAGGAACACACCAATGTCTTCAGAAAGCAATCAATCTTCTATGTTAAGAGCTTAATCTATGTCTTTTTCTAAGTCGGAAATAATAGAAAATGAATCTGAATTAGTATATCGAGCAGGGAAAAGCGAAATTTATAAATAAAGCGAAATTAAGAAATAAAATGAAAGTTAAGTGAAAGTTGAAAATAGAAACTAATAACCAATAAAGGAGTCTTGGAGCTGTTAAAGAATTATAATTGGATTAGTTATTTTAGGATTGGTTGGTGGTTTGGCTTTGGGATATAAAATAATAAAATCAGGTAATATTTAAGACGAAGAATAAATGAATGTGTTTGTGAATATTGTTTCATAATCATTATTACAAAATCTTGAATAATAAAAATTCTTAATAATAGAAGATTAAAAATAGTAATTGAAGAAGTTTTATGAAAAATAATTAACTAATATTCTCTGGCAGAAGGTAATTATATGTAATATAAAATAATAGATTGTGAATTACATTCAATAATAACCTAATGTATAAATTAGTAAAGATAATAAATAATGGATATTAAAGGAGTGAAGAATTTATTATTGTATTATTGACATTCACAAATCAAGGAATGATTTAACTTTCTTAATGGTTGCTTCATCTTGTATTTCCCAATGTCCAGTCATGGGATCAATTTTAATTCTTGTTTCTTTACAATAATAAGCAGCAGGAACTAATTTAATTACTTGATGTAACGGAATATTTAGTTTAGGGATTTCTGGTACTTCATGTTCATGGAAATATGCATATAAACATCTGAGTATAGCTTAATGTGCAATAACAATAACTGGTAGTCTGGATCTTTCGATTTCAAAAATTATTTATTCTACTCTGCTGATAACATCAAGATATGATTCTCCTCTTGGGTATCGATAAGTTAATTTGTTCATTTTACGTTCTTCATAATCTTAAGGAAACTTGTCTGCAATCTATTGATATGTTAATCCATCACAAATTCCAGGATTTATTTCGTCTAAAGCTTTTAATGAATAATATTCGACTCCCAACAATTCGCAAACTTCATTACTAGTGTGCAATGCTCTTTGCATAGTAGAAGTAAACATTCTTATATTTCGATTTCCTTCTAATTCTTAAACAAAATATTTGCCCAATTGTTTTGCATACATTAATCCAGTTTAAGTTAAATCAGAATCTCCTCCAACTTTATGATAAACATTGTATTGGCTTTCACCATGTCTGGATAAATAAATAGGTCTGGGATAGATATGTAAATTCATCAAATATGAGACTAATTTAGATTATAAGAATCCTTAGATATTATAAATCATAATCTAAATTTATAGTATTCTTTATTACATCATTTCCAATATCAATGATTTTGATAAATGAAATATTTTCATCCATGTCGATTGGTTCATAGACTTTTGCGTATTATTCAATTCTTTATTGAAAATCTTATGTGGCTTCATCAGATGACTTCCCAACATAATCTGGATTATTTAATTTTGTTAATTGAATGTTTCTTAAAATAACATCTTCATCATTGCATATTGATTCAACCCAAAATACTTGAACCTCACTAAACTTTTATTGTAATGTCTCCATTATCATCTTTCTTCTTTATTTAGTAGTATTAGTCCCATCATATAAACTTACGTCTCCTTCATTCCTTAAATAATTTATCATATCATTCAACGCCAACAATGCACATTCATCTCTAGCTTTTGATGCCTTTTTCATTTACATTATTTTATTTACATCTTTGTTACTAGGATCGAAGAAATTCGAATTACAATCCGTTCCACAAATCTGTCTTCTATAATTCCCAATATTGAACACTTTACTCTTGAAACCCATCCAATTCAAATATCTACAAATCTTTCTTGAAATGTAGGTCTTTCCTCTTGCTGGTAATCCAACCATCCCAATCACCATCTTTTACTATTTACCTAACTCTTACATTATATTTTATTTTATTAATAATATTTTATTCCATTCCAATACATGTATATTATATATGTCTATATTTAGAGTATAGATTATTTCATCTAAAACTCAAAATACATCTATCACCAATACAAAGCTCAATATTAATTTATTGTATGATTAATTCAAATAAAATATGCCTAAAAAAATTATTTGTACTCTCGATCAATATGCTAACATATTTCGACATTGCGAACTTACATACAAATAATTTAAAAAACTAATCCATAAGAAAAACAAAAGATCTTTAAATTAATAAGTATTCAGCTTTAGATGCAAAGTGTGTATGAATCATAGAGATACCTCACCACATAGAAGATGCAATGGATGCTAAGATCTCTTTCATCTTAAATGTGTGGATGAAGAAAGCAAATAACTATGTTCCAAATGCTAAGCCCAATTGCAAAATTTACTTCTCAAACTGCAATACATTACTTAAGTAGAAGGAGACACTTTAATTGTTCATGAATGCAAAACTGCCAATTCAATTTGTAGTGTCTGTTATACTATTTGTGATGATACTCAAAATCAAAGTAAGATTTGTTATAGATGTAATCTAAGATAACATGTACAATGTTATAATAGCCAAAATGAATTCTGCTCTGTATGTGATTAATATTTGAAAGACAATCTACCATATTAATTTGATACTATTCCAAATTATATTCAATTATGGAAATCAGAATATACATGTTAAGATGATTTAATTATTATTGATAAAGTTAAGAAATAAAATAGAGTCAGATTACTTTTGCCAAAATATTCTGATTCAAAAGAAAAATAGCTTTAAGAATCTTACTCATTAATTAAAGCATTATGTGCTAAATCAATCTATTTCTCTGACGATTTAACTTATTTTCCTGAAGATTCAAAACCAGAAGACAATAATGCAAAATACGAAAGAAAACTAGAAGATTTGGATGAAGATAATTTAAAGTCTTTTCTTCAATTTAAAGAATTTAGTAGATTAGGCATTACTCCTTAATTAATGATCGATTTCCATATTAAAACTGGTTTTATTGCTAAATCAACAGGATTCATAAAGAAAGGTTCCATTTTAGCAGAATATTGTGGAGAAGTAAAAAAGTGGAAGAACATTATATTTGATTAGAATGATAGCATTATGGTAACACTTATATAATTTGTATAATAGGAATTACTGTCTCATCCAAATCCAAAGAAAACACTTTATGTGGTTCCTGAGAAATATTCTAACATAGCTAGATTTGTTTGTGGAATAGATAATAAAATCAAAGAAGTAAGTCTATTTGAATTAATATAGTAAGTGGAAATTGTGAATGTAAAATGTTTAAGAGTAGCTATTAATAAATAAGCTAGAATTATCATGTACGCTTGTAAAGATATACAAGCAAATGAAATTTTGTATTACGATTACAATTCAGGTGGCAAATATTTATATCCAACAGAAGGCTATCAAATTTTATGAAATAATTAAAAGAATTTATTAAATTTTAATTAATATTCATAAATGTTATCGGTAAATCATCTTTTTAAACAAAAAATTATAATTTACATCAATAAATATCATTAAAGAACATCAAAATCAGTCTCTTCAAAGCAAATGAATAAGAAATAAATACTATCTGATATATAGATATCTTCATACTAATGGTATATTATGAGATGATTTTACATATATTAAGTTTTTATTATTGTTTTTCCAAATGATCTATTTTTCATAAGTGTTAACTTCTATACAAATAATATCATTTTCTTCAATAGTAAACATCGTCTTATTATTCATCTACAAATTAGTAAAACTTTATCCTTGATTGCTTAACATATAAATTCTATGATAATATAAAATTAAATATTACTTATTTCCAGTCTTAGGAAGTTAAAGATGAAATAAATCAAAATAAGTATTTTTCCAATTTTTAGAAACACATCCATAACTATTACTTTATTTTAAAATAAAAGTTGGATTAATTAACATATCTTCATGACATGCTCCAATTCCCAAAATGTTGTTTATATTGTTAATTTTTATAGACACGGAATGAATTCCAGTTAAAGGTATAGGATTATTGCTAAACTTAAACAGCATAGGTATATTTTTGTTAGTTTTTTATAATTGTTTAGATATTGATTATTCTTATGTATAATTTATAGTCTCTGAAAGATTCTCCAAAATAATATGCTAATTTTTTTCTTCTTATTATTGTATAATAACGAATTTTTCTATTGTTTAAGTTTAATTAATAGAGATAAAACTAAGTTCTTCATGTTTTTATTGTAATTTTTTCCATTTCTTACCTTATTCATTTAGAAATTTAATTGTTAACTTTAGTTAGTCAATTATAATTCCTTCAGTTTTCTTAAATTAACTTAAATTTTTTATTAATCGATCCAATTAATTGAGTGATAGTCCATACAAGTCTGTTTATGAAATTTATAATATCGGTTATATAAATTCCTTTATTGCTTGAATTTAAGATTAAATTTCAAGAATATAACTATGAATTTCCTCAATTATTTTAAATCTTTTCGTCACCCAATCATTTATGAACTCAAGCGATACTAATTTATTCAAATGATTTGAATGATATTGTATACAAGAATTACAATAAGGTCTTGAATGTCGACATTTTTTATCTATACACGTTCCAATAATTATTTAACTTTAATGATCTGCTTAAGTACAATTTAATATCATTATATATTTCTCTTAATATATTTATAATAAAATTATTATTTTTAAGTTGAAAACCTAAGAATGATAATAAGATGATAATAATTATCTAACTAAAATTTAATACTACTAACTCACCTTCAGATTCAAGATACAATTCAGAACTCTATTTTGATTGTAATTTATTATCATCTCAAAAAATAATATTTTGCATAAAATTATTTATCATAAGTAACAGCCAAGAATTGCATTATATGTTTTTATTATATTCAATGATAAGATATGAATTTATTTGATTAAAGTAATCAATTTAGTTAGGATTGCACCGTATTCAAATCTTTTAGTTTTTAAGTTGTAAATTATTTTATATTTTATAAAGATTTTCAAAGATTTATGAAATTAGAAATGAATAATTTGAACAAGTAAAGATAATTTGAACTCTCATATTTAAAAAATCTAAGTTATATGTAACAAAGATGTACAAATGCAGATCATAAAAATTAATGTATAATTGGAGTCTGCATGGATTATGAATGTACTAGTCAAAAACCATATTGCAATTCTTGTTTATCAAGCCACTAATCTCAAATTTAGAAACTTATATCTTTTGAATGCTTCAATGATTGGTTTATTCAGAGAAATCAATCAATTTAAGTAGTCTAGAATTTTATCTAGGACTGCCTTAAATCATTAGAGATACTAAATTCTTTTGTTATTCCTTTATAAAAAATTACAATAAATGAAATATAAGAGTCATCATTAACAAGATTAGATCAAATGATAAAAGATTTTTGTTATTTTAACAAAATGGAAGATGAATTATAAGATAATATGAAAATCATCATCAAAATGTTGTATGAATTAGCAGAAAGAACTCATAAGTTAAAAGGCAAATAGGATTAATAATCTAAAGAAATTTTTTTAGATACTAATAATTTAGAGGATTGCAGTATCCTTCATTCTTAGGATGAGTAATTTTTTTCTCGTTTGAGCTGGTAAAATTTTCGAAAGATGTGTAGAATACTTAAAGTATTAATTCTATTAAAATCCAACCAAAATAAAATCTCAATGTTATTAAAGTCTATAAAAATAATTCTGATATATTTTCAAATAAAACTGATAATGGTAAATAATCTAATGAATAAATTATTCAACCCATATAATAATAATAATAAGTAGATTAAATTAAGAATAAAGAACATTAATCGATTTCTAGTTATTACCGATTAATAAATTTAAAGTAGATTTTCCAATTTAAATAATAATAATAATCTTATACTTATAATCAAATAGTTAATTTTTCAATTCACTAGGTTAAATCTAGTGATATGTTTTACTTTTTAATTAATGTTAGACATATCATTTTTTAGTCATTTAAGGTGTAAGAAGAATTATTTATAATTAGAATTGTAAAACTAAATTGAAAATTATAAGATTGATGAAAGTAATAAGAATGTTTGAAAGTAAAGTTAAATTTATCTTATTCAATAAAATTATAATATTAATATTAATTGTCACATTATTATACTTAATTGATTATCTATTTCTTGGTTGGATATATAATGATAAGACTTATTGTAAATCAATTCTTAAAATAAGATTCTAAGATTTTGTATTTGATATTATATTATTTTTAATTAGATTTAATAATCTTCTGAAAATATAAGTAATAAATCATATAATATTGATAAATTGTAAAAATAATAAACAATTAAATGTACTTTTTAGAAATTGATCATCTTAATTAAGTGGATAATATATAAATAAAATAACTTATTTCACAATTCTTGAAAATAGAGCATTTTGATGTTATACTTTGATTAATAAATTGATATATTAGAATTTAGTTGGTCGGTTTTAATAAAACGATGATAATTTTAACTGCAAATGACCTTAATTTAATAAGAAAATGAGATGTAGGAATGAGAGAATAGAAAGATAACAAAAGATGTATTTGATTAGTTTTTATTAGAATATAGAATTATAAGAGTAAGTAAGAGTTTTTGAAAAGGTTAGAGGTTTTAGAATGGTAGTTGTGAATTTAATAAATAAAAAATGTTATAGTAACAATAATTATTTATTGTTCTAATAGTGTTAGTTATAATAGCAATAATAATTGCATATTTAATTAGTAAATGTTAGGGCAAAGAAAAAGAATAGGAGGTTAAAAATAGATTAAGAAAGAAGTTTATAAAAAATAATTTGGAAACAATAAATGACATGAATGATGAAGAAGCTTAATTACTCTAAGAAACTTTTAAAAATACTCTTGAGAATTCCAAATAAGGAAAATTGGCTAAGTATGATGCCAGATTATAAAAAATACAGGAGATAAGATAAAAAACAGTCAAATTTATTCTTACACATGAATGATTTTATAATTGTATATAAACATAATATTTCTATTGTTATCTGCTTATATACAAATAAAATTAATTAACAGATCACGAATTTTTATTATTATTTTTATTATTAGCAATGCTTCCTGATTCCAGGTATTATTATTACTATCTATTAGCAATCAACAATTGAATAAATTGTCTCCTAAATTCAAGGGTATTATTGTAGCTCAATTAATCAAAACCTAACCTTCCCTTACTTTGTAAGAAGCTTTTATTAGGTATGCTTGTTGTACTATTCATTTTTAGATGGTAAGTAAGAACTAACTCTGAAATTGTAAAGAGGGCAGTTGATAAAATCTTATTGAATTCTAAATTGAATCAATTTAACGCCTTTCAAAAACTTAAATTCTTATTAGGGTATTCTAAACAATAAACTATATAGTACTAAACCACCTAAAGAGGCTAGAATGAATGCAAGGAAAAAAAAAAATTTGAGTTTAATCAATTTAGCCTTATTTATCCAGAAAAAAGAATTATAACTCAAACGATAAGCAATAGAATCCATTAAACCAACATCCCAAGACACAAATAAAATGTTAGGTTTATTGATATGGTCAATAAGTTCAAAATATAGAGAAAGATATTTACGAGAAAAATTTAATTGGTGGAAGTTAATTGCTAAAATCAAATCTAATAAATTAGAAAAATAATTAAAAGCACTAGAAAGATTAGGGGAAGAGTATAATATGAGAAATGATAGATTAGATAGATAAAGATTAAAAGAAGTATATATGTATAAAATAACATGTAGGCATTTGAAATTTGGAGAGGAGATTTACTTAATTTTAGATTAAAGAAAAAGTTTTTTGGAGTTCTTCTCAAAACGACATTTGGAAGATTATAAAGATGTTATACAAGATGGGTAGATTTACCAGATAAAAGAGAAAACGATATAAAAAAATAAGGATTATTATTAATTAATAAATTAGGAAATAAAGTAGATTAAAATAAAAGATTAGTTTGGAATGCTTTCAAGGAGATTCATGATGAAGCTAAAAATAAAAAAACAAAAGTAATCAGAGAATTGATTGAAGTTACATTCAATTAGTCTTATACTGCATTTTATAAATGGGCAAATTATAATACATACGCAAAATTAACTGAAACTAATCTAAAGAAAATTAAATCATTATAATAGAGTGCCAATGTAACTCATTAATTGGTTAAATAAGAAACCTTTAAATTATTTAATCTAAATAAGAAAATATAAATATGTTCATTTTTAGATAAACTTATTTTAAAGTTATAATAAAGATAAAAATTAGATTCTTTGAGATAAATAGAAAACTATTGTATTCAAAAAAAAATGGAAGAAAAATTGAATAATATAAATAAATCAGATTTAATATCAAGATTAAAAGATACAGCTAATAAGACAGAGAAAGGTTTGCTCAAATAAATTCTAAGGAAATTTGAAATCCATAAACATAATGAAGAAATTAAAAACAAATATTTTAATAAAATTCTTTTATCTGTGAATGGATAATTGATAGATTCTTTTAGGAAATGGAAATTATTACCAAATCCAAATGACATAAATAATATTTAAAAGGCTTCAAAGTTTTAAATTAAATTGTAACTTTATATTAAAAATAAACACAAATAAGCATATGATCCATTGAAATATCTTTATTATGATGCCTTATAAAAGAAGAGATTCTGCATTAGACAATTATTTTAAGTTACAATGAGTGCTCCTTAGAGATATTTGAAATAATGGTAAAATGTAGCTAAAGTTTATAAATCTATAGTAGCCTGTTAAAAAACAAATAACTTTTTTTATTCTTTAGCATAAATTTTATAATCAAATTTACTTGCATTTATTTAAAATAAGAAAGATGTAGACATAAAAGAAAAATGTATTTAAAAAATATTAGCATCTCACCATAGTAATTTAGCTATAGCATTTTTTAGATGGAAGAGTCATAGTAAATAGGAATAAATATTAGAAAGATTAGGAGATGAAAAGATGAAGTTTCTTATTTTGAATTTAAAAAAGTATTTAGAAAATGATAAAAAATAAAGATTAAGAAGAGCATTAAATTCATTTAATAAAAACCTTTAATTAACATAATAGATAAAGAAAATTAATATTAGAATAATGTAAACAGTAATTGGATAAGTAAATTCTAGTTTTTAGAAATGGAGAAATTTACCAGAAGATAAAATTAATGGAAAAGCTGTCAAAGTAAGTAAATTTATGATATCTCTTGGGAGAGTTGCTTATAGATTTGTAAAAGTAAATTCATGGAATATTTTGGAAGATTATCTATTAGAAGGTTAAACTAAAAAGAAATATTGTATAAATAAAATAATCTCTATTGGTTAAAGTGATTTAAAAACAGCATTTATAGCTTGGCATAGAAGATCATGGGAAATGAAAATGTTCGATTAGTTTTCCTAATTAAATGTTTCTTTAAATGATGAAATAATAAAGTAAAGATTAGTAAATTGGATTAATTCTGGTAATAAAGTGAAACATTATGCATTGATTGAAATTTTAAGGAGATTTCATGAGAACGCATAAAGTAAAAATTTAAAGAGGAAAGCATTAGCTATAATAAATAGAAATACAATATCTTAAGTATGGATTTCATTTAATAAATGGAAATAAATTCCTGAACATGATTATTCTTAATTAGCCAAAGTTAGTAAATTTGAATAATCCTTAAATCATTTTCTTATTAGAAAAATCAAATAATAAACTTGGAATCCATTACATGAAATATATGATGATGCATTAGCAATCAAAAAAAGAACTGTTTTACTTTTAGTCAAAACTTAAGAATCAGAATAACAATAGGCTTTAAATAAATGGAATAAGAATGTATCTTTGATTTAAGAAGTATAAAGATGTAAAAGTGTTATCTTATTATTCAAATTTGTAGGTGATTAAATTTAGTGTAATTTATAAGTTTTATAACCTAATAATGAATCTAGATTGAAAGAAAAAGCATTATTAAAAATAATTGAAGGTAATATTGATAATATAAGATATTTCTTTATGAGATGGATTAATTATTTAAAATTTGAAAGAATATAAGCAATAGAAGGTGAGAAAAAAGAATTTATAATTCGTTAGATATTATTTTTTAAATAAAATAACATTAGAGATAAATTAAGATTAACTTTATCTAAATTTAAAAGAAATTCTATAATTAGTGCAGTTTAATAGAAATTTTTTTCAAGGTTATATGCAACAAAGTTTGGAGGTGCAATTGTAGCATTTCAGAAATGGAAAAATCTACCAGAAATTAAGAATTTTGAAGATATTAAAAAAGGAAGAAGATTAGAGAGAATATTAGAATCTTTTTATAGAGGAAGAATCAAATTATCATATGATCCATTTAAAGATGAACATTAAGAAGCTATGAATAAGAAAGGACATTGTATTCGGAAATTGATATTATTAGGTATGGGATTAAATAAGAGACTATTTTTATAATGGAGAAATACAAATAGATTATTAAAATCAATTGAAACTTGTAAATAAACAACTAATTTCTTTTCAACTCTTGCTTTAACTTTATCTGGAAATGTATAAGTCATATTTAAAACAAATAAACTTTAAGAAAAAGCATTTCAAAAAATGTTATCATAATATAATAATTTATTAAGGTGGGCATTCATTAAATGGAATAATTAGGCTAAATCTGATAAAATAGCATCATTGATGGATGAAGAGAAAAAGAAATATTTAATATTTGCTTTAACAAGAAATTTAAAACATACTCATAATGGGTAATTAAGAGATATATTGAGAAAATTCTATAATGTTCGTAATAGATTTAATTTAATTAAAAATATTTAACTAAAATTACTACATACATTATCAGGTTAAGTAGAAACATCATTTATTAAATGGAAATAATTACCTGAATTATTTAATGTAAAAAAAGCATCGATATTTGAATAAAAATTGAATTCATTTAAATTATAATTTTTAAGAAAGAGTTCTTTTAAATATTTATAAAGTATATATTCAGATGGCTAAGCAAAATAGAAATATGTAATAAATAAATTGATTTTTAATTGTATGAGTGCATAAAAGAAAGCATTCTTAAAATGGAATAAAATAAGTGAATTATAAAGAACTGAAGATAGAGCAAATAAAGTTTTTGGATTCTTTAATTCAATAAATAAGGTTTAATAGCATCATATGTATTTCTTTTATGAAGATTAAATTAAAGAACTGAAAAAACAAGAAGAATTAGTTCGATTATTAAAAGAATGGGAAGAAATGTTTAAAGATTCTTATTAGAAGTGGAAATAAACTTAAGCAAAATTAGATTTATTGGCTAGTCAAAATAGATAAAAATAAAAATTCTCTATTATAGAAATTCTTAAAGATTATGTACAGAATAAAAAGAATTATAATCTGAGATTAATTTTAAGAAAGTTTAGTAATTCAAATAAGAATCAAAAGGCAGTTAATAAATTTTTACTTGGTATATCAAATTCAACAGTTGGATAATTGCATAGTTCATTTTAACTATGGAAAAGATTACCTGAGCCTTAAAAAACTAAGTAAGGTTATATTTTTGAAAAGAAAATGTTTAGTTTATTTAGAAGATAACTTTTAATTTCATTTGATAGTTTATAAGATCTATATTATTAAGCATTAAATAAAAAGAGAAGAGTTGTGTTATTATTAGTAAGAACTACTAAGTCATAATAATAATAAGGAATATATAAATGGCGTGAAGCAATTAATTAGATGAATCAATAGGAGAGACAAAATGTATAAGAAAATAGAAAACTAGCGATATAATTGTTTTATTAACATAAAATGAATTAATTGAATGTTGCATTTATTGAATGGAGAGATACTATTAGAATTTAAACAAATAAAAAAGAAAATTAATCTTAGAAAGAAGAAAGGTTAAAAAAAGAAGCTATATTATTATTCTAGAATTACGCTTATGTAAGATTAAGAGTATATTTCTCTTAATGGAAGATAAGAGCAGTTAAAAGAAATATGATATAGATTTGTTAAGCAATACAAAGAATGATTTAATTAAATAGATTTGCTGAAAAAGCTATAAAGAAATATGTTATGGATATCTGGAAAGGTTAACCATCAAAAAATAAATGGTTTAAGAAAGTAGCTGATATTATAGCTAAGAATTCTAAAATAAGTAAATAAATTGCTTATTGGAGAATGAGAGATAATAGTATGAATCAAAAAGCAGTTGGATTAACCACTCAATAAATTATAAAATGCAAGAAACTATTTAATAATTTATTTAAAGCCTTCGATAGAGTTAAATAAAGAGCATTTACACATTTAGAACATTATGGCAAAGGAATTCCTGATGATAATTCATTCTAACCATCCCATTCAAGTTTCTTATAATAGACTCCTATTAAGGATGCTTTCTTTAAATCAGATTTTGATTCTATCATATCAAAGAATGGTTAAAAGATTGCTATTAATACTATAACAAGAATATTTAAGGGATATCTTAAATAAAGATTTATTGAATTTATGATTGAATTAGATGACTAAAAATTAAAGTATTTATCTACACCTTAGAAAAAGGGAGCAGAAAAATTGTTTGCAATTTTAGAATAAAATTTGAAATTGAAATAATAAGTCATTTGTTATTAGATACAATAAGTATTTTTATATAATTTATTTTTAGGTTAACGAATAAGGAGTTTTAAATTAGATTAATGAGATTATAAATTAATAGCAATCAACCTAAAGTGCTAGCAGATTAGAATTAAGTTAAGTAAAGGAATAGTAAATTAAACTTAATGAATAAGAAAGATTAATTGAAGATTTATAAGAGAAACTAAAGTACTTATCCATAAATAAGTATTATTTCATTTAATATCAATTAGATTAATCAAAGTAATGAAAAGATATGAAGGTCACCTCATAAAAACTGCAATTTTAGGTATTTCTAAATACTAACTTGAATGAAATATGATTTACAATGAAAGCAATAATAATATATTTTGATTGATGAAATTAACATTATATATTTAATCATGGGAAACACAACTTCAAATCATCCTTAATTTACAGAAGTCCTTACAGAATATCCATTTTAACATAAAAATTGTCTCATGACCTCTCATTCTTCATCAAGAAAAATATTAAAAGCTGCTTAAAAAAAAAATGAATTATCTCACAGAAATAATCGCAGATTTGCTCCCAATATTCTCAAATCCTTAGAGTTTAAAAGTGAAGGTAATCATTATATACAAATGAAACAATATAAAAAAGCTATCGAATCCTACACTTAAGCTATAGTAAGTTGAAATATATAACTAGAATCTTTATGATCACGATTCTATTTACTTCTCAAATCGTTCAGTGGCTAATAAACTTCTCAATAGATTTCAAGAAGCCAAACAAGATGCTCAATAAGCTCTAAAAATAGATTAGTAGAATTCAAGAGCACATTTTCTTTATGGAACTTTAATTTTGATAGAAGTCTAAATGTTTCCCGATATTAGTGAAGCTCTTATAAGATAAGCATTATTAGGAATTAAAGAACTTGAATCTGGTAATATTATCTTTATAATAATAGCATTAGAATAAGTTAAATTAAATGAAAATCAATAAAAAAACAAATTAAAAGTTTTGATCAATTAAAATTTAGGAAAAGGAAAAAGAATGATATATTTAATTAGACAAGAAATAGATAAAAAAAGTACTTCTTTATTTTCTAATCCAATTAGATATCCAATCTCTAAAATAAACTCTAACAGATATAGCACATAGATAAAATCATTAATTAGATTGGAAGCAAATTGAATACAATATCCATAAGAAAATGGATATTATTTTACCAGAGTATTTTGTTTGTCCAATTACATACGAAATGATGGATGAACCAATTCTTCTCAATTCTGGTTTAACTTACGATAAAATTAGTATTTAGAAATAATTTAAATAAAATGGATACTTTGATCCAATCACAAGAGAAAATATAGATCCTTTAGGATTGATTCAAAATATATAATTATAATAAGGAATTTAAGGAATCTAATCATAATATGGATGGATAGGTATAGAAAATGAAAAAGATTACAAGGCAATTAAATTTGAATGATTTACTTTGTAATATGTATTAAGATATTAATTCTCATTTCTTTTTATTCAACTTTTTTGAAATCTTTTTCTTTATTTAAACTTTCTTAATTATTCCTTTTTATTTATTCTTACTCACCTCAGCTACTATCTATTTTGTTGGTTTTCTTCCTGGTTTAAGTTTAATTTATTTCTATTACCCTTTTTATACATTTGAAACTTTTTAAGGGATATTGTTTGTTTTTACTTTGGGTCTTCCCTTTTATTTTTTTTAATTTTTATCTTCTTTTTATTTATTTTATTCTTTCTCTCCCTTTTATGATTATTCTTTTGATTTTTCAATTTTATTAGATTTTTCAACCTTTCCAGGTTTTCTTCCTTTTTTCTTTTTTGTTTATTCATTCTAAATTTTTCCATCTTAATTATTATCTAAATTATATTTATTTAAAGTTAAATCATCTATTGAGCACAAAATGCCATCAAATAAATATCCTTAAATTTTTTTTTATTCATCTTAATCTTCCATATTTGTAAATGGATAATTTGCTTAAACTAATTTCAATTCTTAAAGTTTTTATTATATTTCTAATTCTTAATTAAGCATTGTTACCTCTTTCTCTATTAAATCTTTTTAATATTATTTCCACTATGCTTATGATTCCTTACTTGGTGTAAATATATATATAAATACTTTTTTAATTGATGTTAAATGTAATCTTATTTGGCTTAGAAATCTATATTCTTTAAATTTATGATTGTGGTTGGTTGAATTGATTATTTATTTTTATTCATAAATTTATAATATATTATTTTTATCTTAACTCATAAATTCAATAATTGTTTCAATTAGTTTTTACATTCCTCTATATTTTTATCTAACTCATCCTATTAAATAATTAATTAATATAAATACAGATAGCCAGTCAGTTTCTAATAAATAATCTTAAAGTAAACAATTATTGTCCATTGATATTAAATCTTCATTGTCATGTGATAACAAATACAAGTAAAATGCTTCAGCTAATTATTTTCTTACTTTAGGAAGACTAATATATGAATTATATAAAATACTCGCTAGTTAAAATATCAAAAATATGTTGAATGATTTAATGGAATAAATCTGCATTGATTGATAATATGTCTATAATGAGTTGAACACTTGCAGAGAGTTTATTTATAGATTGAGTTTTATGAGTCTCTTTATATATTAATTAAAATAGAATTTCTGTATATTACTTGATACTAGGTAATTATTGTATTTCTTCTTTTTATAAAACAAGAGATGCTGTCTTAAATAATGGTATAACAACTCTTTCGTCTAAAACATATAATTTAAGAATTTCAATTAAATTAGTCATAATAAGATCTAAATTTTCATTCAGATGTATATATTAAACTAAAGCTTCTTCACTAAATTTTTAGATAGATTCGCTAATTCCTCCAACGCTTATACATAATCCTGTTAAGATATATCTACAAAATGTTGGATATGCTAAGATGGGTACAATTAATCTATAACAACAATGTGGAAGATTCCAATGATATATAAGATCAGTTTTACCAATATTTTAAAGAACATCTTTGAGGTTTTTGATTTCAGCTTCAATAATTTCACTTTAAAATGTTTGATCAACCCTTTCTTAATCTTTAATAATAGTTTATTATAAATTTGCAGTTGAGAAAATTTCAGATATTTAATCATAATTTTCGAACTTCTACAATTTAGGGAATACTGATTTAAATAAATCTTATAAAACACTTCCAGCTAATAATCTAACTCTGTCTATTTTTTCACACAATTATTATAATAATTATCCTATGATTTTTATAACATATTATTCATTAATAATAATATTTTATATTTTATTTCTTTCTATATAACCTACATAACTAACTAAAATAGATTATATGGCAATTATTGCATTTTCTCTAATGAATAATCCAACATCTCCTTTTTTATTTATTGTATAATCTATCATAGCATACAACAGACAATCAATAACAGCTAAGAGTTAAACATCGCAATTTAAATCATGATTTAATTAATTTATTATACTTTAACCAAGTGATTTTATTGCAAATTTTCTAGTGTCAGGATCAATACTCCAACTTGTTAATTTTGCCCTCTTCTTTGATAATCCAATATTATACAATATACTAAGATCTTCGTTATGTAAAACTTATGGTGAAAAGGATCCCACACTTTATGCATATCCGCCTTATATTAATACTTACACAGTATTTGATTTCTAATTCAATTATTTAATAACTCTTTTTAAAAATTCCTTACCATCAACTAAGAATTAATCTTGAATTTGGTATTGATTACTTAATAATTTTAATGCTTTTGCTGCAGACATTTATATTTCTTCTAAAGGATTCTTTAATCCATCTTCTATAAATTTTAAATAATATGAATGTAAATCTATTTATAATGGTAATTTAGAAATAGAAATGCATTCAATTAATCTATATGCCGCTATTCTAATTTATTCTCCACTCTTTCCTTTCAAAGAATCTTCTAATTATTTAGGTATTTATAGGATTTCTTCTATTATTTCTTATGATAGTAAATTCATACTGTCTACTTATAATAATTATTCATATTAAGTTTTGAATATTGTTATATGTTCTCCAGCTTTAGCTAATTATCTCTCATTTTTAGTTAGAGTTCTAAGGAATACTGAATCTTTTAATTCTTTTTCTTCTGAATTTTTTGTAATATTTCCTGATTATGCAATAAGTAAATCTCCTAGTGCAAATAATGCACCATGTTTCTGATTGAGCGATTATAATCTCACCATTTTAAGTATACCCTCATATATCAAATTCTCTTTGAAGTATTTTGGATTCAAAACAAGTAATCTTCCTAAACTTTTTGCAGCCAATTTTCTCACTTCTTTATCTTGACTTCCTACTTTTATAAATGCTAAATGATCAACCATTTATTTATAATATTCAGGGAATGAAGCAACAAATGGTGCTATTCTTAAGAAAGCATTATGAATCATTGCTAATGAAAAGTAATCTGCTTCTGTTAGAATACTTATACCATGTGGTATAATATTTGGACATCTACCCACTAATTCTTAGAATGTACTTGATGCTGCTCTTCTTACATTCACTTCTCTATCGAATATCATGACTATAACTAAATGTTAAGCTAAAGCTAGAACATGATTTTTTAAAATTTCAGGATCATAAGCTCTTGCTGCTGACCAAGCAATAAAACAAGCTGAATCCCTAACATTTACTCCAATACTGTATCCACCTTGATTCTATTCAAAAATTAATGCTTTGCAAATGATAGGGATTATGGATTCTAATTTATTTTCAAGAATTAATCCTCTTCTGCACAATTCTCCTAAAGCTAAACAACCACCATGCCAAGCAGTGTCTCCATTAATTGGAGTAAAACATGTATTAAGTAATGAATCAAATATATCATCTGCTTAATCTAAATCTAATCTAGAACAAATTCTCCCTATACCTTTTGCAGCTGACCATCTCACGACAGTATCTTTGTTTATAATTTATTATAATAATGTATCCACAACAGATTCTAATCCTTCTTAGTCAACATCAGCAAAATAATCTACATCTTCTAATTGAATATTTTAGTATTATTATTATTACTATTATTAAGATGCTTTAGAAGTTTATGAATTTGTAACAATTCTTGAATAATCAATTATTTTTAACGTCTGTTATAGATTTGTAGTACCTTTTTTATAAGTCCAACTCACTATTCTAGGTCTTAAGTATACTAAACCTATTCTCTAAGTAAGCTTAGTAAGGTAAAGATTAATTAAAGTACCTTATTACTTAAGGTTAAGTAAAGGTAATAAAATATGTAAATTATTTTTTAAAACATCTCTTTAAACAATTTTGAGTATTTCTACTAAAGTTTCTAATATACCTGTAATGTAAAAAGTATTTAATATATTATCCTATAATTCATGGATTTATTTGACACTCCATTATAAAAATTATTCTAAAAGATCACATTTTAGCATATCTGTTCTACTAAACAATTTTGATAAATATAAAGCTCCCATATTTCTTAATTTTGTTGATGATTTTAAATAATTGACTCCTAAATTGAGTAATGATGTTATAATTGTGTTACTGGATGTAAACGTGTCTTAAATAGCATTGAAAATCTATGAGTCAATAGAATTTAAATCAAATGGCACCAGTACTATGATACTTAACCACATTAAGATCACATATTTAGTTTCCCAGTTCTAATTGAGATCAGTCGAACAATTTTATAAATACATTACAACTGGTTCCAAATTACTTACTTCATGGGGACAATATCTACTAATTGTTCTTATTCCTCTTACTTTAGTTAATATATAAATTGTGTCACAAATATTATGAAATTCATCACAGATACTCTGTCCAATATTATTTACGTATTTTAATACATAAACTTTTACCACATCCATCAAACTTACACAAATCTATTCTAAAATTGAATCTAATAAAGTATTTTATTCTTAATATTTTTCAAAAATATGACATACTCTATTTTTTACTTTTATAAATGGAAATTTCTGTAATTAAGGATTGTTTTCATTTTACTAAATGAATTTCTATGTAAAATAAACGCACATATTCTTTATGTCCTTAATTATTATTTCAAAATCCAATTACAATTATTCTTCATGTTACTTATTTGTCATTTATTATTCAGAAATACCATATGCGGCATTCTATTTATCTTACTCTTCTAATTCGTCATACTGTAGATTATTATACTTCTTTCTCAAATTCAAATCTTCTGATTCATAATAAAATGCCATTTTTTATTTTATAAAAGAAATTAATATTAATTTAATTTATTATGTTAACTAAAAAATATCTCATGGTTTTATATTATCAGTTTGAAAATGAGCTCAGGCCATCTGAATATCTCATTTTTATTATCCTTAAAAATATCCATTATATATAGTACCTTTAAATACCTAATATTATTTGATATTAAAAATAGATCAATATAAATAATAATTAAACAGAAAAATTAAATCAATTTATGATCATATAATAGAATTTATCTAAATAAAATATCATCTAATTGCAAATATTAAAAAGTAATATTCTCATAATGATTAAATAACATATTTAATTAAATTTATATGAATTAGACCTCTTAATCATAATTAGATATAAGTATTTTAAATAAAAATTATTTTTAAGCTAGATAATCATCATCAAAATTAGATATTAATAAATTTTAATTAATATTATTTAAGTAAATTATCCTCATCATAATTAATTATAAAAACATATAAATTATTATTTTTAAATTATTGATATTCACAAAATAAAAATATTAATATTATAATCAAATTATAAATATGATAATTTTTATATAAAGTAA
>JPFM01000125.1:2701-26742 GCA_000733375.1 Paramecium sexaurelia | reverse complement strand
ATACATTATAAATATGATAATTTTTATATAAAGTAATTCATTAAAAGCTTCCTATTAATTTTCAATTAAATACTTTTTAAGTTGTCAATTTCAACTCAACAGAATAGTTTATGCTAATTCATGGTAAAAAAATAGTTTAAAAATCATCTTTTTTCCTACATAATTATTCAACACCTTATTGTTAATTTTCTGTACACCTAAATTTCAATCATATCCATTCAAAAAATTTTAAATATTATTATAAATTTATGGTTTAATGAAATCAAATTAATTTCATCTACTTCGTTTACTCTCATTTTTTATATTATTATGTTTTCAATTATTTATGGTTTCATTCTATGTTGATAAGATTTTTTACTTCGATTTTAAGTTTCTAATATGCTCAATCTTCCGTTTAATATAATAATAAATCCAATCTAGTACTATTATAATGATTTTTCTTTTAATTTAGAGATATCTTTTTTAAAATTTAGTAACAAAAAATACTCTTAGGGAGAAAGGAAATGTACTGAGATAAAATCGTAAATAAGATGAAAAATGATTATTTTTCTTCAGAATTGATAAATTTTATTGAAAATAAATTTGATATAATTTTGGAGTGTTTTGGAAAATATAATATTAAAAAAGTTTGATGTAATCTGCAATAATTATTATATTATTGATAACGCAATATATTAGATAATGAGCAATAAATTCTTGAATACAGAAATATTAGTAGAAGCTGGTACAAAAATGCTATAGATGGTTTCAAATAAATTGGAAGAGATAGAATAACTAAAATACCCTGTAGTACCAAAAGTTGAACCTGGATTCTTAAGATAGCAATTTTCAGAACATCCTCCTTAGGAAGGCGAATCGTTGGATATTATTTTAAAAGAGACAGAGACAAAGGTAAATTTAAAATTATATTACTAGATATTCCCAGGATTGACACTATGGAGTCACCCTAATTTTTATGCCTATTATCCATCGAATATTACCCATGCATCAATAATAGCAGAAATTTTTGCATCGGCTTTTGGGACACCTGGATTTTAATGGTTGGCTTCTCCAGCATAAACAGAATTAGAAAACATTGTAGTGGATTGGGTAGTACATGGGTTAAATTTACCAATAAAATTTTTAATGAAAAATTAAGGAGGAGGCACAATTGCTGGAACAGTTTCAGATGCTATCTTTATTTCTGTACATGTAGCTAAAAGAAGAAAGATGAAATAATTAAAAATAAATACAGATTCCGCTTAGATTTGTAAATTTGTAGGTTATTATGTTGAAAGTGCCCATGCATGTGCCACAAAAGCTTTACATTTGAAAGATATTTATTATCAAAAGAAATTACCTATTTTATATGATGAAACATTGTAGAATTATGTTGTTGATTTAAATAAAACTATAGAAATTATTGAATAGGATATCAAAGATGGCTTAATACCATTTTGGTTAAGTTGTTCTTTTGGGACCACAGGAACTTGTGCATTCGATCCCTTGGATAAATTGGGTGAAATTTGTTAGAAATATTAAATTTGGTTTAATGTCGATGCAGCATATGCAGGTTCATCTTGGATAATCAATGAATACAGAGAAAAAGCAAAAGGTTTGGAAATTGCAGATTCTATTGAGGTAAATTTCGCTAAACTGATGATGTGTGGATTAACAGGAAGTTTATTTTATGTTAATGATAAAAGTGAATTAGCTGAAGCTATGGGAAATAAAATAGATTTTGAAATTTATAAGAATAAGTATACAGAAAATTATGATGTATGGGATTATAAAGATTGGTAAGTTGCTTTGGGAAAGAGATTCAACTCTATTAAAATGTTTTGGATGATAAAAAGTTTAGGTTTAAATGGTATGAGAGAATAGATATAATAAAAAATAGAAGTGGCTAATCATTTTGAATAATTAATTAGAACATCAAATAGATTTAAAATTTTCACAAAACCATAATTGGGATTAGTTACATTTTTATTCCAAAATGATGATTTGCCAACTCAAAACAAATTAAATAGAAGATTATAAGAGTTAGTAAATGAAAATACATTATATGGATTCATTAGTGGATCTGAAATTAAGGGAATATTTTATTTGAGAGTTTCAGTTTCAAATCATACAACTACTAAATAAAATGTAGAAGAATTTTGGAAACATATATAAAAATTAAGTGAGTAATTATGATATATTGTTTAAGCAATAAAAATTATTCATTTATAATATAATTTATGCGATATTTATTTTTTGTTTCTTACCATAGACTATTTATTTTTAAATTTAAGGTTATAATTCTCATCTAAATATATGTCTCATTTCATTAAATTATAATTATTATATCTTTATATTATTTACAAGAGAAATAAATTTAGCATTATAAAACTACAATTATCATTGTATCAAATGAAGTATATTTATTAAACATATTTCCCTTCTTAATATTTTCATATTTATTATTATATCTTTCTGAAATCTAATTTATGCTTTGCAACAACCAAAAAATTAAATCTTATTAAAGTCCTATTTATAAAGAATAAAGAGTAAAAAGTAATTAACTCCATATACATTTACTTAAATAGCATTTTACATTTACCACTATTTGGGAAACAGATATGATATTTTCTATATGAGCATTTAGAAAATAAATATTTCAAACTATATTGAAAAGCTTTGATACTATATCAGTTTTTAATAGTTTGTGAATTTTTTCAACATATAGTCGTGGCTTTCTATATATTATAAATTCAAGTTTTTAGAAATATTTTAATTATTATTAATAATGATATCTATCCCTGATTTTTGTCAAAAACATCCACAACTGCTGGTAGGAGGTATTTTGAAGGGAAAAATAAACATAAAATAAAAAGAAAATTTGTATGGAATGTATTTTACAACTTAAAATACCTTATGAATAAATCTTAGCCAAAGAGGACTTTGTCAAACAATTATCTATAACGTCTTAACAATTAAATGTGGAAAATTAATTAGGATAAAGTGAATAAAGCTAATTTTTTAAAAGAATGCTTAACAAATTAGATAACATTTAAGATGAAATATCTTTAATAATTTCAAGTATCAAGGAATCCATCCAAACAATTTAAACACGTGATAAAGAAATCGACAATAAATTTTTAAAATTAACAAATTAAGATTTAAATCCATTTAGTGCTCTAATTCTGAATTAGACTTTTTAGTAAATTTTTTAGAAGAAAATATTTTTGAAGAATTCATTAAAAATAAATACACTTTTAGAGAAAAAGTTTAAAGTGCTGGTATACTTCTTGATAGAATCGTGAAAAATTTATATAAATATTACCATCTGATTGACTGAATAGGAATGAATTTGTAAATTTTCAAATTATAAACAAAGTATACAAGAATAAACAGAAGACACTATTATTTGCGTTGAAGGATTCGAGGGCATCAATAACCACTTAATGTAAACAAAGTTCCAAATTACTAAATTAAGAAATTAGGACAAGATTTATTAAAAAGATGGACAAATATTAAAAATGTATCATCAGTCTTCAATATTTAGGGAAAAGAATATTATAGGAGCGAAGAATGAGGAAATAATTTTTAATATAAAATAAATGAAATATTTAGAGTTCAAAGGAGAATATGGAGTCAAAGGCAATAAAATAAAATTTTGGGAGTATTTTTGGAAGGGAAAATAGATAGGAGGTGGAACTTACAATATTAGGGAATAAAAGATAGGAAAGTGGATTGAAATAAGTGAGAACTACTGGGAGTAAACGTAATTAATTAATTTAGCTAAAAATAAGTACTAGAAATCGGTTATTATTAAGAAAGAAAAAAAATAGGACTGTGGTTTATGAGCTTGTACAACTAATAAATGTAATGTCATATCATAAAATTAGTGGTGGTGGATCATATGATGAGGAAGGAAATTAAGAAAAAATTGGAAAGTGGGTTGAGTTGGATGAAGGAGGTCACTTACAGCGGTGAATACAATTTGAATGGTTGGAAGGTAGGTAGATGGGATATCAACTATTGTTAATATTAAGAAAATGAATATAAAAAAATGTAAAGAATGTTTATTTCTAGTTTAAACATATATAGTGGTGGTGGAACATATGATTAAAAGCAAAAAGATAAAAAGATTGGAAAATGGGTAGAATTACATACAGACTTTCACCACTAAAAATAGATTTCTTATAGTGGTGAATATAATATGAAAGATAAGAAAGTAGGTAGATGGGATATATATTATTGTAAATATCAATAAACAAATTTTGAATATATGTAAATGTCACTTTCAATGATATATTAGTGGTGGGGGATAATATGATTAAGATGATAATTAAAAAAAAATAGGAAAATGGGAAGAACTAGATGAAAAATTTTGTGAGAAAAAATAAATAATTTACATTGGCGAATACAAAAATGGTTTGAAAGTAGGAAGATGGGATACAAAACTTAAGGACATCCATCAAATTTACGAATACAAATAAATGTAAGTTTAAATAATTATGTTGATTTTATTTTAGTGGTGGCGGATCTTATGATGAATTGGGAGATTAAAAAAATTGGAAAGTGGATAGAATTGGATGATAAGTTTTGTCATCCAAAATAAGTGACTCATATTGGTGAATACAATAATAATGGAAATAAGGTCGGTCGATGGGATATTATGCATTGTGAAAGTGAGAATGAATAGAATCAAATGTAAGTCTCATTCACAAAATATGTTAGCGGTGGTGGTTTATATAATTAAGAAGGAGATTAGAAAACAATTGGAAGATGGGTAGAATTGAAAGAATGCTCTGATATATTTAAATTAGTCATATATTCTGGTGAATATAATTATGAAGGGTTAAAGTATAGTAAATGGGTAGAAATGAGAAGAGATTTTAATGAGAGAAGGTTTATAGAGTATGCTGAAAAATATTACTAGATATGAATAGTTATGTTTTATAGTAATTATTAATAAGTAAAGTTTGGTAAACAATAATATTTTTTGTTTTATGCTTGCATCTATTTTAAATTGTTCATTATGATTTAGGAAAATTTGATTTTAGATTTAATTAATTTGTTTTCAATTGATCAACTATCATTGATTAAATTTCTTTTTTATTCAAGAAAATACTTGTATAAATATTTATCTAAAGCAAAGCTTTATTATTTTGGTATATAATTTAATGTTATCTGTGTTTGATTGATCAGTTTTATTCTGTACGTAAATCATAAGGCAAGAATAGGGATTTATCAGATAAGATTATAATAATATCTAAAATATAACTTAAATATTAATGATGATCATTATTCATTAATTACCATATAGCATATAGAATTAAATAATATATCATTTAGTGTTACTTAAATGCTTAAGACTAGTTATTTAATTATAAAAATTAGAGGAATTGAAATTAATTTTATTTTTAAATATTGTAATAGATCTTATTCTCACTATATTTGTTGAATTTTGGACAAGGAGAACACCATGAACATTTGAGCCACTATTTTGGATTTTTAGAAAAATTTGATAATAAAGTGTATGACCTATCGTATTTAAATTAAAAACTAATAAATTTCAAAACTTAAAAAAATAATTTAGGACAGTGTCTTAAAGATAACAATTGCTATTCCATAAACTAAAATTATTTTGAAGAATTGAATTCTCTCGATTCATAAATTCAATTTATCAACAATATTTTTCAATTACAATTAGTGTAAATTTTAATAATTAATATAAATTTTATATACTTTATTAAATTTGAATTCATCAAGTTCTAAACCTTAATTACACGTATAAAATATAATATAATTAATTATAAAATCAAATTGGGTTGAGTTATATTATAATTGAATATTAATTTATGAAAATAACGAAGAACCTTAAATTTGAATCCCATTATTTATTCCTTAATGATTTATGAAAAATAAATTTTTTATTTAAAAGTTTTGCATTCTCGTTTATGAGTAAGAATGATTAATATGGAATAATTCTGAAATTTTTCATTGCAGCTATGCCTTTCATAGTTTATGGGTGTCCTTTTTCAGATTATGAACAGAGTCTATTGAGTAATAACAATCAAATAGAAATTTCATCTGTTGAATTATCAGATTCTGCATAATCGCTCGCCTTTTGGAGCTTCTGTATTCCATCTTGGGAAGTGAGTTCATACCCATAGGTGGAAGAAATGTTGTTTTCTGATAATCGTAACTAATAATTGCTATTCTTGATGAAATCGGACAATGATTAATCAGTAATAATGTTTATGTATGTCGATTTTGTGAAGGGAAATGAAAATAAAGTTTATCATTGTTTACACTTACAATCTAATGATAAAGAAAATGACTATTATTATGCTTTTGATTCTTAAAATTATGAAGGTACATGGATCTTATCAATGATAACAATTCAATAATAAAAAGTCTTCTTCTAAATTTCTGAAGCAATTGATAACTATTACATAGAGGAAGCAATATAGTTGTAAAATAAAATTATGTTCATAGTTGGAGGTACTGGAATTGTAATTTAATTATTTATGATTTTAGATTCAACAATAATATTCTCTTGGAATATTTAGAGGACGATTATCAACATTAATATAATACAATAGCGAAGTAAACTACAATTTCGAATGGGTTTAGAAAAATTGCTTTATCCCAAAATAAATACGTGATGAATAAATCGTTGATTTAATTTAAGATGGAATAGTATTTCAAGGAGACACTCAAATAATAAAAGAAGTAGATTAAATAGGTAAGAGATTTCATTTCTCTGGTTGGGCTAAATATGATTTTTCAGAAGCCAGTTTTACTACAACATATTTATTAATTAGACTCACGATATTCAAAAATTATGGTGATGAATTGAGATTAGGAGACGAACTGGCTAAAATCACAGTTGATTTAGATCTTTAGGATCATAATAAATGTGGTTATGATGTAATATCTCATTTGTATACTACTCCTGTTTTTGGTTCGGTTAATCCAAAATATCAATAAAAATTGTCATTTAGAGATTAAGGAAAATTTTATTTCTAAGAATTATAATAATGGCATATGGTATAATTTTTCTATGAATAATAAAACGGACCTACTGTTTCTTTTAATTTTGTATCCTCTAATAGTATAATCATGGAACATTTTCCTGATTCAGAAGCATAAGGTTTATTTACTAACACAAAATATTATGCTATAATTGGAAGTGATCGTACAATATTAAAAAAATTAAGAGGTTAATTAGCAAATTTAAAATTTAAGTATAATTACTCAACAAATGCATAAATAAATTTAAGTACTATATTATTAAAATTCATAAGTAGGTTGCCATTATACATGCAATAATTGTAACGGTCCATCATCTTCAAATTGTTTACAATGTTATACACAATAAAATAGAATATTTTCAGAAGATTTGAAAACATGCTCTTGCAAATATGGTTACATTGAGTAATAAGGTTAGTGTATGTCATATACAGAAATATATTCACTAATTTCTTATTTAGATGTTCCTATTTATTAGAGTATCTCTGGTTGTGAAGTTGGATATTTCTTTTTACCAACAATATAGCAATGTATTAGATGGTAAAAATTATAATCAATATTTTATATATAGTCCTTAATTGAACTAAGAAGAAATCTTGTGCGCTGATTGTCTCATTAATTCAAGTAGTTGGTATTTGAAACCTGTGTGCAAAATGGATTACATAATTGATGAATATTCTAAAAAGGCAGTCTATAGATTATAAGAAAGATCTCCTTTTAATTATGATGTTTATTTAATTGATTATAATGCTAATTTAGTATTGATTGATGGAGCTTAAGATTATTGTACTGGCGATAATGATTTGTCAAGCTGTTTTACAATAGTATAGTAAACTCATTTATTTCAAACTATTCATATTATTTGCAAATCCAATCATTACTTTTAAGATAACAAATGCTTAATTTCTGTCTCCAATTGTATTTAATCTGATTCTTAATCATATAACTGCTTAAAATGCGATGATGGATATTATCTATTTGAAAATAGTTGTTTATTATGCTCGAATTTCTGTAGTAAATGCTAATATAACAACGGGAGTTTATAATGTCTCTAATGTCCAGATGGTTATCTGATATAAGGGGGAGATTGCGTTTAATGTGGTTATAATTGTTTATCATGCTAATACTAATAAATTGAAAATACTAATTTCATTATTCTAAGATGTTTAAAATGTGTACATGATTAAAGATATTATATTTCTTTAAATGGTTAAGATTGTTTTGAAAATCCAATAAAGAATTGTCTTTATGCTTTTGAAGTATATATATATGATAAATCAATAAACTCACTAGATTATGAATTTTAACCATATTTAAGTGATACAAAAGTCATATGTGGATAATGTAGTTAAAATCATGCCTTTAATGAATAAACTAATGAATGCTAATCATAATCATCTGATGATTGCTATTATAGTTATTTATCTATAATAACTCAATATGAAGAAGTTTGTTTATTTGGACCAAAAATAAAATCATACAGAGATCCTGTATCATTTATCACTGAAAGTGCTTGTCTAAATTATAATTGCCATATATGTTTGATTGGATAAATCAATGTTAAAGTTTCTTATATTTGCCTTGAGTGCAATAATGGATATTATGCAGATAAATTGACTGGGTTATGTTTGCCTTGTCCTTCAGAACTTAAATGCCTAATATGTTATTAATAGAATAAATTTACAAAAGATAATTGGAAAAACTAAGTTCGTGCTTTTTATAGATAAGTTATTGATGATGATTTACAATCACACTCATTTATTGATTATGGGCTTAGCTAAAATTCTGATGATTATGAAATTGAATGTCAATTCTGTCTTTAAGGATACGAAATATACAATGGTATATGCATTGCAATTTGTCCAAACTCATGTTTGAAATGTATAATAATCAATAATGAAAATACTTGCATCTAATGTCCATCTATATAAGGAAAAAGAAGTTTAAGCTTGTATGATAATAAATGCATACTTTGTCCTGGAGATTGTGTATTTTGTCGTTAAAGAGATGAGGAAGAAATTAAACTTATTAATCCTATTTTTAATAATCCAGATTTTCAATATTTCTCAAATTAATGTTTATAAAAGTTAAAAGGTTATTATGATACAGATTTGAAAATGTACATAGACTGTCCTTTTGATTCTTGTATGAAAGAAATGTAAATTAATTTATACCTACATTGTAATGAAGAATTATACTATCAATTAATTTAGTCATTAGAAAGAGAAGAAGATTTAAAAAGTTTTAAGTAATCAAATTTATTAATTAATGATTTATTTTCTTCTTCTAGTTTTCAACAAGTAATTTTTCATCAATATTTTTAGTTTGAATAATATGAATTCTATTAAATGGCCAATGAATAGGCAATCAAATCTATAATCATCCGAATCATTAGTTTTTAACCATAAACTTGCATCATCAACAACAATAGAAGTATCACTTAATAATTCAGTTAAAATATATTTTCAGCTATGTAAATTATTTTAATAAATTTAGAAATGTCTAACTCTATCTTTATGGAAATGGGGATACAATATTTTTATATGATAAAATATTATCAATTGCAAATTTTAAGAAGGTTCATATTGAAGGAATAATTTTATCTCCATTATCGGTTCACAATCTTAAATAACTATTCTTTTATAGCGTTTTTGAATAAACGATTGAATTGATGGATATTTAATATGAAAGTAATTTCATCTAGGATAAATCTTAAATTTTAATATGGAATTCATCTATTGTACGTATTAACGCTTTTCATACCCAAGACTTAAACTTAACTGATATCAAAGCATTTATTATGGTTGAATAAACAAATTCAATTTAAACTATCTAAATTTCAAATATCAATATGATTAATTGCTTTTTTAAAAGTCTAAGTATATTTTATATCAATACTAAATCAAGCGACACTTTATATTTCTTGTACTCGAATGTTAGCGCAAATTTTTAATTTTCCCAACTTATAAATTCAACATCAGGATAACTTTTGATTCAAAATATTAGAATATATGATAGTTTATTAAATGATGTTGTTAATTTGATAGGAGGGTATTAATTATTTTCAATTTAAGTGGTTTAAGTTTAAATGAATAACAATCAGTTGATAAACTCAACAATATTTGGTTTAAAGTCTTTCTTTAGCATTAATAAATTTATTTTCAGTAATAATGTGATTTTAAATGGTTCAGCGGTTTTTAATAATACAGATTATTCAACACAATATTTATATTTCAATGACCTAGAATTTTTATTAAATACAAATGACAAACATTCTAAATTTATAAGAATTAAAAATAATTAGGATAATAATAAATATTTATTATTCAACAGATTAAAACTAAATTTTAATTCTTTTAATATAAAATCTACTTAACCATTATATGATTCATAGGAGGAATCCCTAATATTTTTGGAAGCAGAAGCTATAGATATTTATGATTTAATTATTACAAGAAAATTTGGAATTAAAGATATTGTCATTCAAAAAGGGTTATCTTTAAAAATAAGTTAAGTAAGAATTACTTAAGATAAAGAAAATTAAATTTAAGGGCTTCATGAATATTTGGACTGCATTCAAAAGGAAATAGAATTAAAATAATATTTCACATCTATTTATATATATGATATGTAGACTATAAAGTTGGACTAATTGTATATTGAATAAGTTTCAATAATTAATTATCCAATAATAAATATATAATCTTCAATCGAGATGATCACAATGTCTAAATCAATAGAAATTTAAGGATTAAATTTTAATAATAACTTTTTATTAATCATAGAATAATAAAAGTAATCATCAATCATACAATTAACTTCTCAATCAGAATATTAAATAATAGTTTCGGATTCAGTAATGGATTAAAATCTCTTGCATTAGTATCAATAAAACGATCTCATAAATAATGCTTTACTTTTAAACTTTGATTGTTCTTAATGTACTTTGAAACTTGATAATCTTACAATTAAAGCTAATTTAGTTACTAATTCGTCATAGAATATTATTCTATTGAAATCTAAGTAAATAATAATAAAGAATGCAATATTTTCATTCAATTGTATTTTTAATTATAGTATTTTACAAAAATACATCTTATGGGGATTTAAAGATAGTCAAGAGATATTTATGGAGAATATCATTTCAATTTTTCCAATCAAAGTATAAACAGGAAATGCAAAATTAATTGGTCAAAATATCGAATTAACAAATGTAAGCGTATCTAACTCTACTGGTTCTGGCTTATATATATCATTAGAGAATCAGGCAAATTGTTATATTGAAAATGTTGAATTCTCTTTCATACAATCCTTGTTTTTGGATAAAAATGAAAATGGTGGTGTTATATTATTTGACACTACTCAAATGGTTGATGGATAGATAATAATTGAAAAAGTTAGATTAAATCAAATTCATTGTAGGCAAAAAGGTGGTTTTCTCTATTTTATCAATGGATTAGGTAAAATTGAAATATTGATATCAAATATAATTATCTAAGATGTGTACGCACTTCAAGGATCGATAATTTATAGTGAATTTTCAGTTTCATCAAATACATCTAAATTAATTAGCATAGAAAATATTGAAATAAGAAATTCTCTTATTGGGTAAATGAATTACCTAACTCATTTTAACAATTTAGATGATTCAGAGGAATTATAATAATTAGGTTATTAAAGATATTTATTTTATATTCAAAATGCACAAACTTTGAAATTATCTAATGTTTTAGTTTTAAATCTTAATTATGAATCATTCATTTAAATTTAAAACGTATTTGAGATACAAATAATAAAATTAATAATAACAGAATCACTATTTGTAAATACTGTCTTATAGATTGATAATGAAAATAGAAATTCTTCTATTTATATGAGTGATTGGCAATTATCTTAAATATCAATTGTAGAAATGATTCCACATACAACTGAATGTATCATATAATAAGTTAATTCTATCCCCTAATAATCATTTTAATGTTTAAATGATTCTTTTACCAGATAATGTCCTAAAAATTTATAATACTTTTATGATTAACATTTGGATACTATAGCAATATGCGTACTTAATAAAATGAAAGGACAAAAGCAAAGTTAAGATTTGAGTATTGTTGATATGACTCCATATAAATCGAAAATAACTTTATAAGAATTACAATTCAAAGATATAAATTGTGAGATTTGTAATAATGGATTATTGAATGTGGTTTTATAAGAAGGTCAAAGTTATCTAAGGGTCAAATCTGTTAATGTTTAGAGAAATAAATGTGGTAAAATGAGTTGTATCAATATCATCAAACTTACATAATCTCGTCGTAGACTTGAAAATATCATCCAATACATTAATGATTAAAATTATCAAATTAATGTATTTAATTATATATGCGAAAATAATTAAGGTTGTTATGGTACATGTTTAAGACTAATAGATGTAAAATCAATAATTATGTCTTCAATTTTTTAAAATAATGTAGCTTCTAATTAAGGAGGTGCAATTTTAGTAATTGGAAAAGAGGAATTCTACTTGGTATAATCAGTAATTTAGGATAATAGAGCAAATATTGGAGGTGGCATATTTATAAACGATTAGATAAATTAAAATATGACAATTTTCGGTTCAATTATTTCTAATAATATTGCAGAAAATTATGGGAATGATGCTGCATAACTACCTTCTCAATTGTCTGTTTCAATAGACTTAAAGACTTAATTATAAAATATACAACTATTATAAAGAGATAACTTAATAATAGAATAAGTGAAAATAAAAGAGTATTAAGTGATGAAGAACATTTATTCGGATACTATATATTTTCCAAATGGATAAACAATCTCAGATTACTAGTATTTTGATTGGCAATAAGGGGAATATAAATCCTACAATCAACATTTAAGATTAATTGCTCTTGATTAATATGGTAGAATCATAAAGAATTTGGATTAAACATACTGTTCGATAAAAGGTAGGTTACTTGATGTAGAATTAGAAAAAGAATTCACAACTAATTTTACAAATATATAAAAGGTTGAATTTGATAATAAAGATTATAATTTAGATTAGATGATAATTTATTTGGATGATGAATTAAATATGACTTTATAACTTTAATTTAATTGTAGTTCTATATACATACCTAAAATTGGAGAATTATAATAATTTACTAGTTATCATCAAAATTATTACTTAAGAATGAATGTCAAATCTTTACCATGTTAATTAGGTGAAATTAAGAAGGCAACAAATAAAATCTGTGTTCCTTGTGATCCAGAATCAGGATAATATTCACTAGTACTTAATGCTCAAAGATGCTAAATAAAGGATGATGTTTCAATTAAAGAAATAAAGCCTGCATAACTTAATTTAAGAACAGGATTTTGGAGACCATACTTTAATACTGATTCAATTAACTAGTGTACTAATTTACTTAACAATTGTAATGGAGGCTGGTTACATGGAGATAATTCATGTTCAACAGGTCATATAGGCGCTTTGTGTGAAGAATGTGATAATTATGATATAAGAGGATCTGGACATTTTTCAACCAGTGTTAAATATTCTTGCAGTTCTTGTTTGAATAAATCTAAAAACATAATTATTATTATTGTTGTTAGCATATGGTAATTATGAAATATCACTATTTAAGGACATTAATTTCTATCTTGATTTCAGTGAAGAGTACAGTTGAATTGCTTGATTAGATTTCAATTCACCTTAGGATGACAAATTTAAAGATTATAAAATAATCAAAATAATCGCAATCTGCTATTCTTATAAAAATGCTTACTAATCATTTACAAATATTAACTGTCATAACTACTTTTAAAATAAATATATCAAATGGTTTAACAAATGCTTTGAATGTAATTGGTAATCCCATTCAAACTATGACATACTCACTTGATTGCTTCTTAATTTAAATATTTTCAATAGAAATTCAATATGCTAGACTAATATGGTAATTGATCATGCCTTTTATATACATCTTTGTATTTTTAGGCATATTCTACATACTTGTAAAATTTAAAACCATTCAATATCGTTTAAGTGTAATAACTACCACATTTATTTACATATATATCTATATTCAACCAAACATAGTCGGAGGCTTGATTTCATTATTATCCTTTCGCTCAATTTCTGGTTATTAATGGATTCAAGCCAATGTTGCTTATAGATATGATACTTCTTAACATTTTTTATGGCTATTAATCTTTTGTTTACCAGGCATAATTGTAATCGCATTCATTATTCCTTTACTATTGTTCCTTGCCTTATACATTAACAGATTCAGTTTAAATTAGATAAAGATAAGATAATAATTTGGATACTTGTATAATGAATATAAAACAAGCGCATACTTTTGGGAAATCGTAAAAATTGTTGAAAAAGAATTACTTATCATCTTTCTATCCTATTATGATGAAAATATAATTTAAAAAGGCACTCTAGTTTTACTTGTGATTTATTTATATTCTGAATTAAATCATAGATTTAAACCATATTAATTACTTAATCTTAATAAATTAGATGGATTATCAGCAAAAGTCTGTTCGATATCTATTGTTTTGGGGTTTGGAATATATATTGATGAATTATATGATTCTTTTGAAATTCAAATCCCTTACTTTATCATTTTAGCTAGTCTTAATTTCTTTTATTTATACTTATTGCTTATTTAGATTTTAAAATCATATTGGATTGAATTAGAAGGGAAACTTGATAAAATAAGAGATTAAATAAGATAAAAAGCTCCATGGATAATGAAATATCCATTTCTTAGAAAACATTTATAAAATAGTAGTCAAAGAAGAAAAAGAATTGAATCTCAGTACCAAAAGCTTAAAAAATACCTGCTTAGTTATGCTAAACCTATCATTGAGTTAAAATATAATATTAATACCAGTTCTAACTAAATAAAACCTAAACTTACATATCCTCAATTATCAATCAATTAAGAATAAGTTAAAAAACTCCCAAGTAAATTTGAATTTTTAAACGACAATTATTAGAGTAGAACAAGCATAGTTATAAGTTCATTTTGATTAAATTAAAATTTCATTTTTAAATAATTATTATTATTATTTAGAATTAAATAAATAAATATAATATATTAATAATTAGAAAAATTTTATAAAAATTATAAAATTAAATTTATTTAGATTTTAGGATTCAATTAGAATTTGAAAAATTAGATTATAATTTAAGCTTTGTAATTTATTTATATGATCTAAATATAGTTTATAGAATTACATTGCCTTGAAAATACAAGATTCAAAACTTCTCTAATTAAAAGTTTTTGATATTATCCATTAACTAAACACTTTTTTTCATTATTTTAAGATTAAAGAAATATATTTGTTGTCGATTATGAATTATTAGAATCTTACATAGGTAATTTTTCCATAATCAGATAGTTATAAGAGATGTTTTTTTCACTTAGACTATTAGATTTAAAATTGTCAATATACTATTAGTATTCATTCCCTAGTAATTATGTAATTTTAGTTATAATATTATATACATTTTTCTTTTCTTCTAATAATATTTGTTTAAAAGGATCGTTTTTGTACTATTGTTGTAAGTCAAGGTAAATTGCATTGGAGAAATTCAATTATACAATGATCTTATTTCTGCAAACAACAATAATTGGATGCTTAAGGTTATCTTAAAAATGTTCCTTCATGAATATAGTAAATTAACAAGATTTTATAAATTTTCATAAACATAATGTTATTTTAATTTTAATTCTTATTTAAAGGCTTAGTCTTTTTTTATAGAGTCAATAATCTTAGATTTACATTAAATTGAATCATTACTTTAAGTTTTAATTGTACTTTATTAACAATCAGTACCACAATTACACATTTCAATATTATTAATATTTTTGACTATTTCGATGCATGTTTTATATTCATTAAAATTGCTAAATTGCTCTAATTTTGAATTGATTTTTATACTTAATGCTTAATTAATCTTATTTATTTCATTTACAAACAAGGATTCATTAGCTTTTAGGATTAATTGATTTTTTTTTTAATTTGTCAAGACTATATTTTTTATTTAATTATCTAACTTTATCAAAGTTCTTTATTCAATCATTTGTATTTTCTATTAACTAATCAAATTCTTAATTAACATGTGATTTTAATTAGTGAAGATTCTTTTATAAAAGTTCAACTTATTTAATATTAGTTTAAATAATATTTTCCAATAGTTCGAATCTTCTAATCTCATTCTCTTCAATCATTTGTTATGCCTTTTAAAAAGTAACCATCTTTGTTATAATATCAAAATCTTCCATACATTTTACACACAACATCCTTTAATTGTTTGACAGCTCTGCATCAAGTACAACCATTAAAGGTGGTAATTTATGATTAGATGCACAATAAAAATCTTATATATCTTCAATCATTTAAGGTTTGATCATTTCACTTAAAATATTAAATATCTTATAAATACAATCGATTAAACCTTTTATGACAATATATAATTATTAATATTCGATTTATTATTTCTTGTAATCACTTAAATTAAGAATAATAAAAATTACCATTCTTTAAATGATAATCTAAATATAATAAATCCTCAAATTAATTTTATTTGTATATTTATTGCTGATTTAAATCAGGTTGATACATTTAAACATTCTTATTATTGATAATATATATTGTATTAAAAATTTATCATAACTATGATGCATAAAATTCATAATTCATTATTATTTAGGCTTTTTGAATTAATTTAAATTTGAAATTTATGCCAGCACTTAATCGATATCTTCTAATTTTCCATATTCTCTTAAATTATTATGCACTTAACTTGAAATTTCAGATTAATCTATTATTGAATGAGATGAATTATTGTTCAATTTTTTTAATTATTGAATAGCTTCAATATATAACTATTTTTCAACTTCTTTCTTCTATTCACCTTACTTTTCAATAGGTTTTAAGATATTAGTTTAAAGTTAAAAAATATGAATAGTCTTTTATTATTCTGTTCCTATTCCAAAATTCTTGATTTCTTAAATGACTTTATATTATACTTCTGGATTTTTTTAAATATACTCTTGAAATTCTCCTTTTGGATTAGATTAAATTGGTTAAATAGAAAATTGTTCATTCTAAATATTTAAGTTTAAATTTACAGAATATTTCTTCAGCAAGATTTGGTAAATAGGATGTATCACTTTTTTCAATTTATTAATGTCTTTATTTTTATCAAAATAATGAGCACCAATTATGGCTTTCAAAGCTTGTGCCAGAATCTTTGGATTATTTCTTAAAATTACTTTAGGAATTACATTAAAGGAGGATTGTTATTTACTGATACTCTTATTTTGTCTTTTAATCCCAATTGTATAGCAATTTCCGCCAGGTTACTATCATTTATTAATTCTTATTTTATTTGATAAATTCTAGAAAAAGATGAAAAGGATTTATCATCTTTTTTAGGTAAGCTAAATTAAATTAAAGTGTTTACTTCTAAAATGCTAAAAATTCATAATAAAAGAACTCAATCACTTATTATCCAAACTCGAATAGATTTTCATTGATTTCATGTTTTAATTGAATGTCTTTATTTCTAGAATTAAACTCTTGTTGATATTATTTAAAAGTAATTGCTTATTGATAATAAAGAGAATCGTTGAATTCTAATAAATCTGCAATCTACTCTCTATTTTCTATCTTTTTTTTCATTAAAAAATTATTTTTATTTTATTTACAATTATTCTTCAATTGTATGGAGAAAAGTTGTAACAATTTTAATTTTTAGAAACAAAAATATTTTCATATGCATATTAGACATATAATTAAAAAAATTGAATCTTTAAAATTTGGATGATTTCTTTTAATAATTTAAGATAGATATACTTTATTCTATAAAATTAAAATAATACATAGATCAAAAGGAAAGAATAATGGTATTAAAAAAGAAAGATGTTTCTAATTATAATTTCTTTTAAAATTTAGATTTTATCAATTGTTTTATCTAACTATTAACTATCTATACTAATATGATATTTTGATAGTAAATTATAGTTGTTTAAAATGTATTTATATTCAATCTAATCAATTTTTATTCTATAAAGCAAATCTCTTAGGTGATAATAATTACTTGCGTATAATGAATTCATTTTATTCTGTTTTCTATGTGTTCTCATTTTTCCCTTTAATTTTATTTGAATTCTATAATAATTCAATCAATTTCTACTCTGGAACAGTTTCATCCTCATTACAAGTATAAATTTTGATATCATCATATTTAATATAACTTTCTGGATTAATTTTATAATATTTTTTTATAATAATATTAATATTACTAATTTCTATTACTTATGTTAATTGGATTTACCAACTTATCATACTTAAATTTAGATTATGTATTAATCAAACCATTTTCAATATTAGGAGTCTAACATGTTATAAATTATATTGGCCTTGTATTTCCATATTAAACGTTTTTTTGATAAAACCCCTTTGATGTGAGAGAGATTTCGTAGAATTTATAAAAAATATCAAATTTTCGTTTTTATTGGATTTCTTATTAAATTAAAAATCTATTTAATTCATCCTCTACTTATTTTCCATCTATGTAGTACTTTCTCTATCCACAATTATCAATAGAGATTAATGTTTGCTCAGAATTGTTATGAGTTTTATCCCATATTTTTTACTTATCTAAATCAATTAAATGCGTTCCAGGATATTTACTATAGGGATATTTAATTTTAAAATGTTAATCCTAACCACTATTTTGAAATTTTTAGTACATCTCACAAATCTTTTAATTAATTTCAAATTCATCGTAATCCTCATAATGATCTTATTCAAACCATTACCATTACTAGTTGGAATAATTTTAAGCCCTTTATTATTCATCATTCTTTAAAAGAAATTCTAATTATTTTTACAATTTCAACACTTATCTTCATTTTCAACTATAAATATTTATTAAATATCGCAATTGCTTTCGAATAAATTGTTAATAATCTCTATTAAAAGTGTTTAAATAGCTGTCTTGGTATAAAATCCAAATGTTTCAATGCTTATCACTGGAAAAGCTATTTATTTTATTTATTTTTATTTTGCCTCCTCAAAAACAGTTTTGATTAAATTTTTTAAGATATCTAACCCTCTATTTAAAGTCTTAGATTGTCTATAAGTAGGAGGATATATATTAAAAATATGATCTATATGGCATTGTTCTTTAACTTTATAATAAAATAAATCTCCTTCTTTTAATTAAGTTTTTTGATTAATTATTGACTTGAAAAATTCTTTTATATCTTTATCTGTAAGTTTTATTAAATTTTTAACTTATTGACTCTGCATTCCTTTCTTTCCTAATTCACATTTATCATTCAATATTTAATTTACAATTGCTTAACATTAAATTTAGGTTATATCACCCTTAACTATGCTTAATTCTTTTCCTTCAAAGGTAAGTCTTGATAAGACTGCTTTATCAGGATTAAAACTAATAATTTTTTTTATTTCAAAATATGTACTAGTTGAATTTTCAAGTTTTAACAAACTCTCTGGCATTTTGACTAACTTTTGAATTGAATGACTATCTAAATTTGTACTTTTTACTGAAATTGTGCTCATTATATAATCCTCGATGATTGATAAATTTTTTAACAGATCTATTAATTCATTTTAAAATCCTTTAATAAGAATTTGAGATGAAGATGATTTAGTTGCTTTAGTTGCTTTAGTTGCTTTTTTAAATTGAATTGATGATCCTTATTTTAGTTTTATCTCTTTTAATATGTAACGAGAATGCAATTAGTTAAATAATAGAGTATTTTCAACTTAAATAATTTATTCCATCCAATCTTTCTAGAATTTATTACCAATAACATTTAAATGTGGATCCAATTTTATGATATCTTCTTTAAGCCCTAAAAATATTGTAGTTGGTTCGTTTTCGTAAGTTTAATGTACATAAATATCTTGATTTTTTATTTATTCTGGGGTTTCAATCTTAAACTATTTGAGACATTCTTTGTAAGGATACTTCAATTAGACTTTCTTTAAATTACGAACGAATTTATTTTCTAAGATATTTTTTATTTACTAAAGTTGTATTTTTTCACTATCATAAATTATTTTAAATGTAAAGGTAAATTCATCTAACTCTTAAATTATAATAGAAACGCTGCCTTCATACTCAACAAAAAGTTTCTTAAAAACTAATTAAAATAGGTGTTTTTCTTCTAAAAGTCCTCTTGGATTCCAATCTGAAAAAATCTTAGATTAGATTTTAATATTTTCAGATTTAAATGTTTGAATAGCTTTATTAATTTATTTTTCAAATTCCCTCCATTTCTCTGAATCAGTTTTGATATCGATTCTTATAGAGCCACCTTAATTTTATATAGTAAAGCATGATTGATATTTCTAAAAATATTATTACAGGTGGTTTTCCCAGATGTCTTTTTATTGTGAGTCAAGTTTTATAGGTATTTATGGTAATAAGATCTTTTCAATTTAAGTTTTAATATCTGTAGCATTCCTTATAAATTCCTAATTGCCCCTATCCCTTTATATCCAAGTAGAAATAGTAATTTAGATGATTAAACTTTTATCTTCCAAGGTTTAACATTCAGAAATTTCAATACTAATTTCTGGATATTTATCTTTTAGCCTATCAATTTTAATTTGAATTTCATTATTATCAGAAGGTGAATCATAATAGCGAATACGTTCTGATATGCTTTCCTATTTAATGATATCTTTTGTTCTTAATAATTTATTCAATTTATTTTATTATTCTTCTATGCTGTGTTCTGACTTTTAAATTAATAGATAAACTCGATTATGTTTTAATTACACACTTAGTTATTCAATATTGTCAGAAAGCTACTGCTTTAAGTGATTGAAATCTAAAAATGATAATTTAGATATTGAAAAATTTAATTTTTTCTATAACTAATCCAAAACATAAGAATTATTTAAGAGTTTATGTTTCGCATTTGCCTCTGCGTTAGAACTGCATTCGACTTCTAATATTATTAAGTTATCCAAAGTTTAATACACTTTATCATCAAAATAGGAATACAAATCATCATCATCAGCATTTTTTGCAAATATCTGGGGTATTTGTAAATAATGCCCTTCATAACTTAAATGAATCTCACCTCCAATCATTTCAAGATCTTCATTGAATTATTAAATGTAACTTTGAATATAAATGATCATTTGTACAAAAGAATTAATATTGTTTTCAGATTAACCTTTAAATTTATAGATTCTCTATTGAAATAGTTTTTCCTCTTCGCTAATCTTAATTTGTTTAACTGAATATTTTAATTATTTAAAACGTTCTGTTTCCTCTTGTAAATATTATTTCCCATATGTACGATGACATGTCACTATAATTTTAATATTACCTCGACCATAATAAGTTTCAATAAATTCTTCGAGTAATTATTTAGAATTTTTGGAGGATTGAAGTCTTCTACTAATCTCAATAACTACTTCACTTCCATTTGATTTTTTGGATTGACCAAAGTCTACCTAAGTCTAATCATCTTAATTTAATGATTAATTTACATCTAGAACAAGCAAGCTATGTAATTGGCAATCCGCCGCAATATTGTGATTAAGCCATTTAACTTAGCCCAAATTAGTTAGATGCAGGTTTGTTTATTAAATTTTATTTAGGGCTTATGTAATGATTGGGGATGTGTGACTTATTTTATATTTTACCCTTATTGTTCATTTTAACGAATATTTTAAATTTAATATCAAATTGATTACTAATAATTAATCGTTAATAAATGATTTGAATTCAAACAAAAATTAATTCTATTTTAATAGTATATATAAGAATTTGGTTTAACCTGCAAAAACAAGCACAAAGCACTGATGCTACTTGACTTAATCTAAAATCAAAGATACATCAATCTTTAGAATCCTAAAACTTAAATATTTGAGATTTCATAAATATTTAATTTTTAACAATCAATTATAAATTTAAAAACAATTAATAATTATTTAAAGTATATTAATTATATAATTCATTCTTTGATTATTTTATAAAAGTATTCTCAAAAACATACAATAAATTATTGATTTCATAATATATGCCTTTTTCATGTTAATGTCTTCATCCTTTACTCTTCCATTATTCTTGTTATCTATTTATCAATTTATCTTTAAAGTATTGATATTATAAGCAAAGAGCAAAGGGATAGAATACATATTTATTTATATTTATTTAATCTAATGAGTCTGAATTCTTTTAAAAATTCAATATCAAAAATCATTTAATTTAATAAATAGCATAAAATAATTTATTCTTTATAATTATAAGAATATCAACTTTAACAAACAAGTGCATTCTTGTAGGATGAAAAAGTACATTATTGTTTCACTTATATATACACTTGGGTTAAATGGTAAGATTTTGGTAAATTTTAAATGGAATAAAAAAAGATAGAAATTAATAAGTGAAATAGCTCTTTGATGCATTCTAAATTTAATTAAAATATTCTTAAAAGTTTTTTTTTAAAGTGGAACAGCAAAGCTTGAGTAGATCTGATTAATGAAAAAAAACAAGTTCCTAATCTAAATTTAAGTTTGAAGATTGCATGAATGAAATATAATAATATCTGATAAGATTGGATATTATGGGGCATTTTGAATTTTAGAGAGGGAAGTAACACTAACCTTGTGGATTTTATAAGTATTAAAACATTTACAAGAAGCTAAGAAAATTGTGAATGCCAATTGAAGTTGTGTTCCATTTAGATAAAAATTCACATATAATATTTTTGATTAATGAAGATCCTAAATTCTAAATACCGTCAATTTTGTAAATAATAAAATATACAATGAACATAAATGCAAAAGCAAATTTGAGCTGGGTTTTAAGATAAAAGTGGAAAGAAATTTAAGTTTGGAATGAACTCTTTTACTAAGAGAATTGCTTAATATATAGGGAAATTTATGATTATGAATATTTAGTGTATTATAAGTTTAAAGATTAGTAATGGGTTGCTAACGCAATTTCTATATTATTAACATGCTTACTTTGCAAAAGGAACCACAAGAGCAAGGAAAGTTAATACTTTTTAATTTTATTAGCTATTTGGTTTTGAGATTACAATTAATTATATAATATTGATATCATAAATTTAAAAAATTGATCGCAATTATAAGAAAATACTTTTGAAGACATCGATGAGATTAATTAACTTATGCATTTAAGGGTTTAAACAGTACTATCTTAATTATTTGATGGAGGAATAAAAATGGACAAAGTTAAAGAAAAGCACATTATTTGTGAATTTATTCCCATCCCTTTTAATTTTTTTTTCAATTTAGTGCGATAGGCAACTTGGTGTTTTGATGATATATAGATAGACTTTCATGCTGAATCCTTTGAGTCTCTAAAAATTTTCAAATGATTTCCTCTTATAAACTGTCTAAATCTAAATCTAATGTGCAATTAAAAAATCTTCTAAGGATGATGAGATAGGCCGTTTAAGTTTATAAAGACTTTTACTCCCCTTATGTAATCTTTTAATACATTCTTCAAAATATTCGTTCTAATCATCATTAAAGAATAAATATTACTTTCTTTTCCTAAGATTTTAATTTTTTTGCAGTTTAAATATTAAGTAGCTATACTCTAAAGAAGAATTAATCATTTACTTTTTCTTTCTCTAATTGCGTCCTTTCAAAAATAATACTATATTAACTTTGTAAATGAGTGTTTGAAAGAAAATGCTTGTGTTATTCTTTATTGATGAATTTTCCAGTTTCTTTGAGACAAACCTTCTTCAAGAAAACTAAGCATTACTATTCTTTTAATTATATAATTAAGAATTAATATATATAATTTTATATTATTATTTATCAATATAATAATAATAATAATAATAATTAACCCAATAATTGGAAGATGAAAATAATAATGTCAATGAAATTAAGTAATTCTGGTGTTTTGAGGATCTTATAATTTAACTTTTTTTTTTATTTGGTTTTTTCGTTCTAAATTCATGAGGTGGTAACTGCTA